>JAJAGP010004301.1:0-52537 GCA_025084515.1 Ancistrus triradiatus | reverse complement strand
CTCAGTTAAGTTGCAAGTTGCGCTGGAAAAATTTCGCACAACTACATTTTCTCGTAGAAAAAGAAGAACTTTAAGAACATTTTATTTACTTGTGGTCGATTATACATTTGCTGTGACCAGACAGAAAAGGGAAGTCTGTGAGGAACCGTGTTTTCAGAAGCTAAAAATAATACATGCACTGCGGCTTGGGGGTGTTTTTCTTGATGATTTTGAAGCTTTGAGCTCTGAGCAATCGTATTTGTGCCTTTTATCTTGTGTCTGTTTTTCCCATGACTCATGCTGGCATAGGAGGACTTGACAGAGGTTTGCGTTGTTAGTACTGAGTATCCAGACTGACTCAGAGTTCTGGCTTTAGATAAACTAGGATATAAGCTTTCAGTACAAATGCTAAATAAAACCAAAATCCCCTCCATGGCTGTGAATGGGCCTGTGCTTTGATTGCTGGCAAGTAGAAGCGATGACCGGAGGGATTTGGTATTGTTAGTATTCTTCCACTTTTTTTTGTGTAAATACGTATAAACTGGGATGAGGCGAACATGAGGGTCAATGGTCATGGGTTCGGTAGAACCGAGCAAGCTGCTTCACCTGAAATATCCTTTGCCTTGCGTTCCAGCAGCGTGGAGGGATTCGGGCTAGAGGCCGAAGCTCGGATGACCACCTGGCACGTGATGGTGCCGTCAGAGAATGAGGCTGATACACAGCACAGCCAGGATGTCAGCGAGGGTACGAATGTCCGTTTGTGGTAGTAATATGGTGGTTTTTAATTAAATAAGTTTCAGTTAAGTGCGTTTGGTTGTGTTAATGGCTGCAGGTCGCCAGTTGCTGCTGAAGGCAGTGAATCGGGTATGGACAGAGCTGATGCACAGTAAAAGACAGATGCTGGAGGATATTTTTAAAGTCTCTCTGCCCGTCAATGATCGAGGACACGTGGACATCGGCACAGCCCGGCCCGCCCTGGAGGAACCTGCTGCCAAGAGCTGGCAGAACCACCTCTGTGAGTGTAAACACTTGCAATGCAAAAAAATCAATTTAACTAGGAAAACAACTGGGGCAAAATGGGATGAAAATGCTTATATAATGAGAAATCTGCCAATGGGTAAGTTATACTTAAGATTTCTTAAAATAAGCAACAATAATACTAATTCTTAAATCAGTTTTATGTATTAAATTCAGGAAGAAGAATAAGAATAACGTGACTTGAGACTTTTGTGCTTAATTTGAGCCCCTAGATTGCTTAAAAGTGATGGTGATGAGGCCAGTTCTTCTAAAAATAAGCAGAATAATCTTACACTTTGTGCCTTCTAAGACAAAAATTCTTATCAGAGAGAAAAAAAAGATTTATTTCCTTGATATGAGATTATTTCACTTACTAACATTTTTTCCTCACTGTTTGTATGTCTTTTAGCTGAAAAAAGTAGCCCAAGAGAAAAGGAAAAAAAGCTATAATTTAAGCTCATTTTTGCTGAAAACCATTACAATCAATCACTTAATTCTCTTGGTCTGTGTGCTGGGAGGCAGCTTTTCTTAGCTACTCGTAGTGGTGGCTCCAAGGAAAAATGTGGGAACCACTGGTTTAGGAGATGGTCCAGTATCTGATGAATTCCAACACACACGACCTGATTCTAATTAATAAGCCACTGATTTATTGAGGAATAGTACAAGACTCGTGAAAGCTGTGATTGAAATGTTGATTTCGGAACGGTCTTACGCTATAACAGTAGTGTTGTTTTGTTAAAAACGATTATTAACTCGTTATTTTAGGTTTTATTAATTGAGGTCTGAAAACACGCCATCTTTATTTTGACCAGTTGTCATTTTTTTAGTACTGCATACAGATTTACCGTGTTTTCTGGTTGTATTCTAATAAAGAAAGTTATAAATAATAATATATGGTCATTAAACTATTGCTAAAACAATGGTATATCTAATCTAAAGGTACCGTATTTTCCTGGCTATAAAGCGCACCGGGTTATAAGGCGCATGAAATGAAACAAAACTCTTAAGTTCCGTCGGAAGCTCAGTTTGGTCTTTACCTGGCGCAGGGCGTCTTCTTGCTTCCTCCACTTCCGTACCATTGATTCGTTAATGTTGAATTCTCTCACAGCTGCTCTATGTCCATGTTGTACTGCGTGACTGACAGCGTTGTGTTTGAAATCCGTTTCAAAAATGAATGAATGAATGCACATACCCTAATGCTGAAGCACATACCGTATTACTCCGTGATGATGCGCCCTACGGTGGCTGTAAGCTTCGTAACTTACCAAGGCCGTTCTAAAACATTTTGACAGATTTATGAGCACCGTGTGCCATCTACAATCGGTTCTAGGTCAGAAAGCACAACCAGAATTAATTCACACATTAGGCGCACCGCATTTTAAGGTGCACTGTCGATTTTTGAGAAAATCAAAGGATTTTAAGTGCGCCTTATGGTCCAAAAAATACGGTAGTCTAAGACTTTTGCACAGTACTATATATTTACAGGTCAAAAGGCTGAGATCACCAGCAAGAATGCGACCTTTTTTTTGTACATTTTTCTCAGGTTTAATACATATTTCATCAATGCCCATGTTAAATTTCCGAAATGAGTAGTATTTGGTATGTTCTCACTCTTGGCTTTGGTGCAAATCTTTATTTTTATTTGGAATGTGTCAGTGATTTATAGGAAAAAAAAAAAAGTTCAGTTTCACTTCAACAAATACAGTACCTACAAATATTAAAACCAGAGAAACCATCATTTTTTCCAGAGCTTAAAATGTGGTGGTGTACCAAAGTAATCAGTATGTTATTGTGTTTTTGCGTAGTTGTTTGACTGATAGGTGGACATTACGTTGCCTGCTAGCCATCAGTATTGTATACTTTATCAGTAGTGTGTATTTACCTATCAAACTGACCAATCTTTTTTTTTTTAAGCTCATGAGAAGAAGTTCATCAGCAGAGGGGAGACTGTAGCCCCAGCCAATCAGTCCAAGCTGTCTCGGGTCAGCAGTGGCTTTGGCCTCTCCAAGCTCACAGGTTCCCGACGCAGCAAGAAAGAGAGCGGCATGAACAAGAACAATCTCTCTGCACAGGTGCTGCACGTAATGCCTGACACCTTGCTTTAGTTTGAATTTTTTGTCTTGTCTTTTTTAAGTTTAAGGCAACATAAGGAGAAATTTGGCTAAATGTAGCCCCCTTTTCAAGAATTCACTAGTATATTGTAAGGTCTTAGAACTTTATTAGCTTGTTCATTACAATTTACAAAAAGACCTAATGGCCAGGGAGTGTTTAATTAGGTACTTTACTATCTATCTCCATCTTATTGGAGTTCTAGTGTGTCTTGTGCATGCATGGTATATTTGTAACTTGTATGAATTTCATGTTTTGTTCTATAATGAGGAATTGTTTAATGCAGGAAACGTTTCAGTGGATGTTCACTCATATCGCGGTGGTGCGGGATCTGGTGGCCATGCAGTACAAGGAGTATCAAGAGGTTAGCACCTTACAGAGTACACAGTCCACTTGTATTTCAGTCTCATTTGACCTGTGCTCCAAATTCTGATCGTATTGATTTATTTTTGGTATGACAGTGAAGGCCACAAGTCTGAGACCACCAGTGAGTGACCAATCATTTTTCTTGAATTTGATTGATTGTTTTTCATTAGACATATAATGACCTGAAACTTTTACAACAGCAACTTGAAGACTAAAAAAGATCAAGGGGTGTCATGGATTTTCTTCCACAGTCACCTGTCCAAAACCCATAGAGCATTTATAGGGGGCACTTGAAGACAGGCAAAAGTCAAGCACTCAGTGACTCGCTCTTTGGAATATTGTGAATTGATGTAGAGATAACATGGGTCATCAGGAGAACATACCAAATACTACTAATTTCTGAAATTAAACATGTATGAAACCTGAGCAAAATGTAAACAATAGAATCATTCTTGCTGGTGATCTCAGCCTTTTGGTCTGTAAATATATAGTACTGTGCAAAAGTCTTAGGCTACCGTTAGATTAGATATACCATTGTTTTAGCAATAGTATAATGATCATATATTATTATTTATAAGTTTCTTTATTAGAATACAACCAGAAAACACAGTAAATTTGTATGCAGTACTAAAAAATAAGAAAAAAAACAGCTATAGACTATGGTGGCAAGTATTTCGTGTGACCTCCCCTTACACTTCATATTAATGCCAAAAAACTTTTCTACAGTCCAAAGGAGCTTTATCAGGAGTGGTCTTTTTGGAAGGGTAGCAGCCCAGAAACCACGTTTTCTTAAGGGGAACAACGTGAAAAGCCTAAGATATGCTAAAGCTCACAAAGATTGGAACGAAGATCAGTAGAAAAGAGTATTATGGACAATGTTATATATGGTCATTATGCCATTGTAAGAGCAATAAATCTAATGGTGGCCTAAACGTTTTGCACAGTATGGTGTATAACTAACTATATATCTGTTACCTAATCAAATCCTGTTTATTTCTTCCAACAGAGGCAGCAAAATGCACTGAAATATGTTACTGAAGAATGGGCGGGACTCGAGTACGAGCTTCTGCGTGAGCGAGGTCTTTGGGGCCCTCCTATTGGCTCACACCTGGACAAGTTCCAGCTAGACATGACCGAGGGCCCGTGTCGAATGAGGAAGAAGATGGTGCGCAACGACCTGTTTTATATCCATTACCCCTACGTGCCGGACAACGAGCCTAACAACAGCACTCAGGTATTATTTATGAGAATCAAAATAGTTAAGTTTGGTCTTCACGTTTTTTTTTTTATTAGTGTCAGTCCCATTATGTTTGGTCCTATAGATTGTATACATGTAATCAAGTCAAGTCAGATCTATTTATATAGAGCTTTTTACAATGGAGCATTGTCTCAAAGCAACTTTACAATTTTAGATTATCTCCTAATATCCACGTCCAATCCCAAATTGAGCAAGCCTAGGGCGACAGTGGCAAGGAAAAACTCCCTAAGTGTTATGAGGAAGAAACCTTGGGAGGACCAAGACTCAAAAAGGGACCCAACCTCCTTCGGCGGCGTAGATGATAAATTCTAAGAATGAAACTAATTTATCTAAACTAATAAGTCGTGAACTCATAGTTCAAATAAAATGTAAAATATGCACATCAGCATTAGGTGATCTGATACACAGAGTCACTCTAGGATCTTGAGTCCAAGCAGGAAAGTCGTTGTCGGCCCTTCGTCCCCAGATAACCAGAGGAGAGTGAGGGTTACTGCCCTCTAGTGTGGCTCGGGTATGGTGGGGCTGGAGCTGTTGACGGAAACAGCTTGAGTGAAGCTGAAGCGGATGAACATTGTGTGTGTTCAAGATGATTGGGCTCCGTAAGTGTATTACATTTTAAGTCTGGTAGGTTTTTAATAAATGCAGCAGGAGTAGCAGATGTGATAGTGCGCTTGGTGTGATAACGAGGCAGAAGGATTTTATTTATTAGAGATAGCTCAAATACTAAAAGATAGTGATCTGAAATCAAATCTACATGGTGCTCTGAAAACAACGTGGGCTTTATAGACAATTGGACAACCTTTGAGGGTAAGCCTGGCCTTTTAGGATGGGACTGTGTCCATCCCACTCAGAAGGGCGCTGCTGTCATCTCCTGCAACATTGCCCATAAATTGCCTATAAATTGGTTTGAGGATTTAGAGTTACCAAAGTTAACCGCAGAACTGGGAACGATGATCAAGCATGTCTAGTAACTGTCAAGTCTTTATTAGTCTACTTACTCAGTCTCCCTGCTGTCAGAAATCATCTCCGGTACCACCTCAGGGGGGAGCAGGCCTCATCCCAGTTCAGGTAGAAACTGGCTCCACCTACTAAAACAGTTGCATGAAGCTAAAGAGTGTCTGCTTACGAAAAGATTTGGTTTACTGTGGTACATGGCGTGTTTTAGGTCTACAAGTTGCACTGTGTTTGAAAATGATCCCTTGAGGAAGCCTGCTACTCATATTAGACAAAGTTGCAGGTGCAAGCCTGAGCCTCGATTGTGTGTTTGTGCGAGTTTGGTTTACTGCTTGTTGCTGTTTGTGCTTAAAGCACTTTCTGTTTCTGCATAAATGATCCAATATTACTTCTCTGTGAATGGCAAAGTATCTGAACCTTTGAGGGTCAATCAACATTTTTTAAATATTTTATTCTCACTCAAGGGAATTGTGTTGTTTGTGGTAAGCGCTTTTATGCTACACATAGCATTAATAAGGCTTGTATTCATTTCAAATTCCTTCTTTTATTTTTTTTATTTTTTTTATTATTATTTTTTTTTTACTGTTACTGCACTTATTATTGATATGTCAAGAAATATTCAAACCTGATTCCACCTTCCGATGTTCCTCAGAAACCGGTGCGCTATCGGAGAGCCATCAGCTACGACAGCAAGGAATACTACATGCGCTTGCTGTCAGGAAACCCAGGGATGTACCAGCACTCCATCCAGCAGAGCACAGAGGGGGAGAGCACGCAGCAGGAGCCTGAGCATGGAGAGGACACCATCGCAAGGGTTAAAGGTATAACTTCCATTTACAGCACTTAGCAGTTCACAAAATGCTTTGTATTCTTCTTAGTGGGTGTGTCCTTGATGGCACAAATAGCTTGTGACTGAATAAATCATCTAAATAAAATTGTTGCTCAATGAGTGTACATACACTTAAGTAGTCAGATAATGGGAATACTCTGGGTTTACATGACTCGAGCAATAATCGGATTTGAAAACAGTCAATAATCTCACAGAAATATCTGCTACGGACTTGAAAATGTAATATTAAATAATCAAATTCTCGAGTATATACTGCATTTCAGGGTCTCCACAAAGTGTTCAATAGCCGTTTTGCTTCCTTTAATTCTGTAGTTTGTTTAATTCCGGGATTGCCAATCCTCAGGTAACTGGTATAAATGCTATGAGTAATCCCATTACTGGAGTAAATTCCAGCTCTCTTTATCGTATTTCTTAATCGAATTTCTAGATCCGAGTATGCTGGATTCATGACCATTTTAATAATCCGATAACTTCAGACATTCAACTATGTTCGGATTATTAAGTGTGTATAAACACACTCATTAGTTAATGTTAATGTACATAAGTCTACCATCAAGTGAACATTGAACAACAGTGGTTTGCATGGCTGAGAAAACCACTACTCTCCGAAGAGACTTGTTGCTTATTTCGTGGCACATGGACAATCCAGAATTCAATTGGATTTGGTTTAAATGAGAAGGATTGTGTTTGGAGAAAGGTAAAGACTGTATTCCAGCATAACTTTATGCCATCAGAAAAAACATGGTGGTTGTACCAGCAAACGCATAAGGAAAATATCAGGATATCACTCCAGGAGCTGAATCTCGAGAGAATGGGAGTCACAAGCCAAATACCAAAAAGCACCAAAAAGTCTTGACCTTAACCCAACAAAAAATGTTGTGGACGCAGTAGGTCCCGTCTAGCTTTGACTGAACAGGCAATTTAGAGAGCATTACTGGTCCTGAAATACTGAAGAATCCTCTCTGTGCTGCTGGTGTAGTAAACAGGACTCTGGGTGCTGAGTAATCATTCCTAATTATTGTTTGTTCAAACTCATACGCTCTATTACACTGCTACCCCAGTGATCTAATACTTAACTGCTCTGTTGGTAATTCCCAGCGTGTGGCTGATTGTTGCTGGTACATGTTGCTCGGTATTAAATAGCAGCTTAATGAAAAACACATGGACGCTGCAAATTGCGGGGCCTAATTGTAGTAGTTGTGGTGTTCGGGATGAAATTGCAGTCTTAATGGAACGCTTGGCCAAAACTATTCTAACCTCCTTTCACACTTGCACTTTAAGTCGACTCATTGAGTCACTATTAGGCATTGGCGGTGACCTGGATGGTGTTATTAGACTCGAGTCATTCTCACACCTTCCTCACGTGCATGTTAATGGAACAATATGGATTCTTCTCCTCCTCAGTATTCTGATAAATGTCACGTGTGTAGGTCTGGTAAAGGCTCCCTTGAAGCGCTCGCGCTCCACAGCCGACGGTGGGGACGAGGACAGTCAGGAGCAGCTGCAGGAGCTTCTGGAGTCTGGAGCTGTGGACGAGGAGCAGAAGACGGACAACACCACCCTGCTGCGTCTGCTGGAAGAGGGAGAGAAGGTCTTAGTGCTTTGATTGTCTAGCTATTCAATCTGTAGGCCAACTGATTTCGCCTTAGGTTGGTAATACATCATACCTGTATTTGATTCAGTTTTAACCCTGGTTTTCTGGGCTCTGGCACCTGGAGAACACATTGCGCAGCTGGGTAGGGATCGCTGTGGTGAAAGTAGACTGCTGTGCCACCTCCTGTTTTAATTGATCATTCATAAGACGGTTGTTAATACTGTACTATTTGTTTGCGCACCTATGAATGGCCTTATCGTGTTTGTATGCAGATTCAGCACATGTACCGTTGTGCTCGGGTCCAAGGCCTGGACACCAGCGAGGGGCTGCTGCTGTTTGGCAAGGAGCATTTCTACGTGATCGATGGCTTCACTATGACGGTCACCAGAGAGATCAGAGACATTGAAACACTCCCTGCAAAGTATGATCCAAATTATTACTGCTCTTTCATTACTGTTCTATAACCTGCTATAACCTTGGAATGTTTTGCTTTTTCCAGCTTTAGTTTCAACCTTCGAGTCTACATTAAACTAGTATGACTTGGCAGGCTTGATATTCACCTTTGGTGCTGGTCCAGGGCTCTAAGATATTGATCTGTGATATCATTTCATATGAACAACACTGGTTTTTTTTTGTCATTTCCCAGCATGCATGAGCCAATAATTCCCAGAGGAGCCAGACAGAGTCAGAGCCAGCTGAAGCGAACGTGCAGTATTTTCGCCTATGAAGACATCAAGGAGGTGCACAAGCGTCGCTATCTGCTGCAGGTAAGAACGGGGTGCATGTAGCTGTTTCATCATAAAAGAAGATGAATTAAAGAAGATTAATAATACTCTTTTCCATTACAGCCAATGGCGGTCGAGGTCTTTTCAGGTGACGGCAGAAACTACCTCTTGGCCTTTCAGAAGGGAGTCAGGAACAAGGTTTATCAAAGGTAGAGAAATATACTATATAGTATAACACGTCCCTAAATTGGTCACTTCTCAGGTGTGCTCATCTAGGCATCTGTTTTTGCAGATTCCTGGCAGTTGTTCCCTCATTAGCAGACAGCTCAGAGTCAGTCTCAGGACAGAGGCCCAATACCAGTGTGGAGCAAGGGTATGTTCTTAAGAGAAATGTTGCTAAATAAAATGTAGCTCATTAGCCCGAGTGACTGACTTGTATTTTTATGTAGGTCTGGCCTTCTCAGCAATTTGGTTGGGGAGAAATCAGTAACACAACGATGGGAGGTAAGCAGATGGTTTAAGATATGTCTGGATTTGATCTTTTAATGCTTCTCTTACTTTAAAAGAGCATCATTGCGGATTCCTTGACTTTACATTTACACCATTTAGCAGCACACCCTTTTCTAGAGCCGATACAATCTTATGACACAATTCATGCAATTAAGGGTGAAAGAACTTGTTTAAGGATCCAACAGTGGCTGTGTGACAGTGCTATTGGGGGGGGCACAGATGTAACTGTGGGGCTGACGGGAATCACTGTCCCCTTCCCAGTCATGCCTGTATGAGAGCCGATTATGTTTATATAGCTGTAGATGGTGGGAGAACATGCCAAGCACTACATGGACATTACATTTACAGCATTTAGCAGACGCCCTTATCCAGAGTGACTTACAATTGATACAGTCTTACAATCCAAGCAATTTATGGGTTAAGGGCCTTGCTCAAGGACCCAACAGTGGCAGCTTGGCAGAGGTGGGATTTGAACCCTGGACCACCTTCTACCTTACCCGCTAGGCTACCACAGTCCCTTGTGACAGTAACTACAAGCAAGGCTCAAAGCCAAGTCACTGAGCAATATGTCAGCGGTTGACATTGGTGCTATTGTTGGTTAGCGCCATTATCACCATCTGTGACAGGACCTGTAACTAGTCTGACACTGAAGTTTTAAAGGCGCGCATCAAGACGTTAGAGAGGACTAGTTAGAACTTTGAGCGTAGGAAGACTGGATGACACAGGCATATTCAAAGCGCTCTGGATAAAGGTGATACGTTTGAGATACGTTAGCTACCCCTTTTAAGAACACAAGCAGCTATGGTTAACTATGTCGAGAGCCAGAACACCGGACATTATAGGACGCTTAGAGAGCTCCATAGTCGTAGATTTTCTAGAATAGTCATTGATGTAGGTGCTAGTAATATACACCTTTACCTGTCAGAGGTAATTAAGGATAGCTTTATAGGGGTGTGTAAAGTTGCAAAGGTGATGTTCGATGAAGTAGTGCGTTCTGGTCCCATCCCAGTGTGGCAAGGTGACCAATCCTACAAGAGGTTAGTCTATGAAATGCTGGCTGTTCAAGTGGTGCTCTGAAAACAATGTTCATGGACAGCCTTTGAGGGTAAACCTGGCCTGTCATTGCTTATAAAATAGTCCATAGTCTTATGGGTGGGGTAATGGATCAGTTAAAGGCTAATTATCCAGAGCAGGGGTCAGGCAACAGACAAACGGGTACAAACCAACTGTCTGCTAGTAGCCTTGTCATCCAGAACTCACGCTATTGAGACTGTCTGTTACCTGTAAATGTAAACGCACTCAAAGTCTGTTTTAATAACCTAGTGTTAACACAGATAGCTCTCATAAACATATCAATCTAAAACTAGGGTTACTTAAGATTAGATCACTTACGACAGTAGGGGCTTTACTGCTCTGGGACCCAAACCCTGGTCCTTCTGGACAGTAGTCTAATATCTTAACCGTCAACTTTGGTTTACTTCACTGACTATGGCTTGGAGTGAAAACCAATATGGAACTATAGTGGTTAAGTTATTATATTTTGGACCAGAAGGTCCATGATTCAAATCCCACCTCTACCAAGCTGCCACTGTTGGGTTTCTGAGCAGGGCCTTAACCCACTATTGCTAGGATAATACGTTTGTATCAGTTAGAAGTCTGCTTAATGACTAAATGTAAATTTAATATAAAGCCTTCATGCATCTAAAATGAGGTCGTCTTTCTTCTAGAGAGGAGAAATCAGCAACTTCCAGTACTTAATGCACCTGAACACACTGGCTGGCAGGTCCTACAATGACTTAATGCAGTACCCGGTCTTCCCCTGGATCCTAGCAGACTACGATTCTGAGGTGCAATTGGAAATCAAAATGAAGTTTCTTGTTCCGTTCGTTACCAGTCTTGTAGGTGTTGAGGATCATTCTCACGTTCTCATGTTATGTGCACAGGAACTGGACCTCAATAATCCAAAAACATTCCGTAACCTGTCCAAACCGATGGGCGCTCAGACTGACGATCGACTGATCCAGTACAAGAAGAGATTTAAAGACTGGGAGGATCCCAATGGTATGTTCATACACTGGAGTATTTGTATATAGCGTTGCAGTGTCACCATGCTTGCGTGTTTTTGCTTAGGTGAAACTCCGGCGTATCACTACGGCACTCATTACTCCTCTGCCATGATTGTGGCCTCCTATTTGGTCAGGATGGAGCCTTTCACACAGATTTTCCTCAGACTGCAGGTGAGTGATGAGATCAGGGATTCCAAAGGCATATCTAATTAACAGAGCTCATAAATGAAGGTATATCCTGCCAGCATTGCTATTTACAGAGTACACACACTCAGGATGCCTTCAGCAAGTATTTTTTGTGTAAAAAAGTCTGTATGTGGTTCATCGCCAGCGTTGTTTGAATCCTTTGCGCCCATTTTCATTCTCAGGGGGGTCACTTTGATCTGGCGGACCGGATGTTCCACAGCGTGAGGGAAGCCTGGCTCTCGGCCTCCAAACACAACATGGCCGACGTCAAGGAACTCATCCCCGAGTTCTTCTACCTCCCCGAGTTCTTGCTCAACTCCAATAACTTTGACTTGGGTAGGTTTGAAATCGAAATACAAATGTCCACCTGTAGGTTTCATTTTCTGTAATGTAACATTTAATGGATTGTTCTTGTAACGATACAGGGAGTAAACAGAACGGCACCAAGCTGGGTGATGTAATCCTGCCTCCCTGGGCCAAAGGAGATCCCAGAGAGTTCATCAGGGTTCACAGACAGGTCGGAATTATCCCCTCTTTTATCTTATTGTACCATATACAGTACTGTGCAAAAGTCTCAGGCCGTCATTAGATTTATTTCAGCACTGACTTCTGTTGGCAAATTGTGTTATTTAGTGTGACCTCCCTACTACCCTTCGAAATAGACCATTCCTGATCAAGCTTATTCACACTGTAGAAGGGTCAAATTGGCACTCCTATGAAGCTGCCAGATGCTGCTTCATAGGTCACGCATCTAATGGTGGCCTAAGACTTTTGCACAGTACTGTACTAGCTTCTTTCAGAAAAACCATGCATGATCCAACAGATAATTATCCTCCATGATAATTATTACAATCTTACAGGTATGGATAGCATAACATGTGTTTGCCTGCATGTCCATGGTCTGATAAAGATGGTATTTTCATTATTAAGGTTATTAGAAAGGTTAAAAAGCCAAGAAACGTGGCGCTAACGTGGAGTTAAAAGCGCTCGCTTCTCACAGCCTCGTGCTCGCTTCATGGAGTCTGTATGCTTCTTAATTCCCTGCTGCCTTTTGACGTACCTGCTCATGTAGTAAACACAACAGTAAATAAAATGCGTTGCGCTTTCACATAAGACAGTTTCTCATTCCGTTAATGTGAATTTCTACTTCAGGTTCTGCTTCTTATTGGCTAATGATGCTATGTAGGGAATTGTGTAATGAAAATGTAATTAACTGCATAGAAAACTTAACACGTTCGTTTTAACAGCCCTAATAAATAGTATTTTGTATAATATGCAATATGTTCATTTGTGGAATATAGTATGATAGGTGAAACTGTACTTAACTCCACTTTTGTCTTATTCACTGAAAGTTTATTAGCATGCACATAATTTGTATAGTGAGTGTAAATGGCTACTGGTGCACCAAGCAGTAACACACGTAGAGCCACAGATGAAAGGCAGACTGTATTGTATTGTTATATTTATGTTTATATTGTTGTTCCTCTGTTATTTGAAGGCATTGGAGTGTGATTATGTTAGCGCCCACCTGCATGAATGGATTGACCTCATATTCGGCTACAAGCAGCAAGGTCCTCCAGCAGTGGAGGCTGTCAACGTGTTCCACCATCTCTTCTACGAGGGCCAAGTGGACATCTACAACATCAACGACCCTCTGAAAGAGACAGCCACGATTGGCTTCATCAACAACTTTGGCCAGATCCCCAAACAGGTGCTTGCACAAGGAATAACCCAGTCATTTTCAACCTCATCTATCCTCACACCTTTAAAGTACAGATGAGGACCGAGCAAAGATTTCCCATATGGAATAATGTAAATGGAATTAATCTGTTCCAGACCCCCAGAAAATCCACGCTGTATAAGGCATTATATGCATTAATGGAGTTGTATTGTACAGATGCTCCCTGATTTATGATGGGGATATGTTATAACAAATCCATCATAACTTAAAGGCATCATGAACTCATGAGTTTAATGTAGTGTATGCTGTATAATAGCGGAGCCTCTTACACTTTAACACGTACATTAACCTACAGCTGGGCAAAATCATTCACACACAGCTTATTTTTTAAGAAAGTGTTGAAAAATACCATTGGATTGAAAGTGAAAAGTTAAAGCAAAACACTTACTCTGTTGGTGAACTCACCAATGCCAACTGCTCAGCCTGAAAGCGATCTGGAGGTCCTTGATTTCCTTTCGGTTGGCTGTAATCATCAATCATTTTAGGTCCCATGGAGACTTTTTCAGTGAGAATACAGTACTATAGGTGCAGAAAAACATGACAAACACAGTGCAGATCTTTACTGGGAAAGAGCTGTTGTGAATCTGAATCACTGTGTACTGAATCGTGACCCATGAAGCTGGCATGCAGTTAAACTTCGGTTAAGAGTCTCGACTAATTGCAGAGCTGGGATTTGGACTCGGCCTTCTGGTTTGTAGCTTTAACCACTGAACCACCATTGTCAGTAGAATGTCATACCAAAGCAAATCTCATATTTCTTTTCTACATGCACACTTTTCTACTGGCACTTTATTAGGTACACCTGTGCAACTGCTTGTTAACACAAATATCATCCAATCACATGGCAGTAACTCGGTGCATTTAGGCATGTAGTACCAAGACATTTTGGTGAGCGTTTAGAAGACCTGAAAAATGTTGCTTTACCTGGTAGGGTCAGAATTTGGTGTATACATTAAACCATGGATCCATCCTGAATTGTATCCACTGTTGTGTCAAGGCTGGTGGTGGTTTTAGTGGTGCAGGGGATTTTTTTGGCACACTGGGCCCTTAATACCAATTGGGCATCAGTTAAACACCACGCCTACCTGAGTATTGTTGCGGACCACGTAAGTTTACACTTGTTTAATATTGCATCGTGAAGTGGTTTGAGCAATCAGATACAAATGGGATGTCGGTGCATCATGGGGTGCATTTACATATTTATACGTGGCTAAGCTCTATCCAAAGATGCAGTGTGTTGACCTAAATAAAAAGTGGCTATAAAATAAACTGCTCACAATGTCTTTTGTAATTCAACGAACGAAAGATTGCTGCTCACATTACACTAATATGTCTGGGTTTTATTGCAGCTATTTAAGAAGCCTCATCCCCCTAAGCGGGTGCGCAGTAAGTCTAATGGAGAGGTTCCTGGCATGACTGCCTCCGTCAGCTCCACTGCAGACAAGATCTTCTTCCATCATTTGGACAACCTGCGGCCGTCGCTCACTCCTGTTAAAGGTACTGCAGGAGAAACTCGACACTAATCAGTTACTACCTTTCTTTGCTGGCTTGTTAGGATGTACTTGGAACTACAGATAACATGCATGCAGGCAGACTGCATGGCTTGGTGCTTGATATTCTACAGCTGAGGCAATGGGACTGAACGAAACACCTTAATTAAGAGTTAACTGAATGAAACACCTGATTAAGAGGTGTGTCCTGATACTTTGGTCCATTTAATGTATTTTCTGTATACTGTATAAGAGTAGTATGTATGTAAAAAGTTATCCAAAATGTAACGGATCTGTAGATACTCAAAGAAAATTAAAAATGCCGGTTATTGGGTAATAACTTTATATTATATTCCCTGAGTATTTAGTAACTTAAACGTTTACCCATAAACTGTTTCACTGGGGTAGAAACACGAAGGCCAAATTCCCTTAGTCATTTATGAACATGGGGCTGATTAGAGACCACACACATTCATTCAATTCAAAATTCACTTTCTCCTTATGGGGTATTGAGTGTAGATTGATGGGGACAGCTGTTTTTTGTATTTTAATATAAGGCCTTATACAAAAACAACAGTCTGAAAAAAGTGAAAGGGTTTACATTGTATATACCAGCAGGCAAAAGTGATTAATGCAATGAATTATTTGAGCCGTTTGACACCGCTGGTATTTATCAATGTGACTGTAGCACTTATCTATTTTTTCACCGGTTCTAAAATGGCGTATTTGTTTCTAAAAACTTCGGTTTGTTGTTCGGTTTCATGAAAGGCTGCAGAATGAGGCTGACCTGTGTGAAACAATACAACTAAATGCTAGAAGCGGCAGTTGCATTTCAATAAGCTTATTGTTTCTGCATGTGCGTTGCTTTGCAGAGCTGAGAGAGCCGGTGGGTCAGATCGTGTGCACTGATAAGGGCATTCTGGCAGTGGAGCAGAACAAAGTGCTGGTGCCTCCTGCCTGGAATAAGACGTTCGCCTGGGGCTACGCAGACCTCAGCTGCAGGCTGGCCAACTACGAGTCTGACAAGGTCAGCAGCTTTTTATGTCTGTGCAGCCTAAAGTCTGCAGCACATAGAAAATGCAGGGGAAATGATTTGTCCAAGTGGAAAATATGTAATCGGCTGTTTAAATCTGGGATGGAACGGTATGAGTGATTCCCATTATCCCATTAGAACTAAGGGTGCGTTTATACTTGTGGTTTGGTTCACTTGGTCCAGACCAAAGCAGAAAATGATACCTTGTCATTTTAGTCCTGGTTCACTTAGCGTTCATACTGACATTCTTAAAATCAACCCAAATATGTAAACGGAGGTCATGTGAGTTAGGTCATGTACTGATTGGCCAGCTTTTATGATTTCCTAATATATGCTGGTGTCATCACTCATAAAGAGCTCAGACAATGTAATTACTCTGTTTTGCACACAAAGGGAACTCAGGCTGCAAGGAATTGGTGGTTAGCACGTCTGTCTGTACCGACTTTAACGGCCAACATGCCTCCATAACAAGAAGAAACCAGACACGCTTGTTTATGCTGTTCTTTGCAATGAAAGAATCAAGTACAGTTCTTTAACATCAACAGAATTACATTTGTACTGTTATGCTGTGTCCAATTTTATACATTATGTTAAGTGTTGTTTTCAAGGGTTTCATCTTGTAATGTCACCCTGAGTTTTGGTTTGTTCAAGTGTCTTTGGTCCGTGCCAAATGTCTAGATCCGTTTGGTGCACACCAAGGTTAGACTCAGATGAAGTAACGAAGAAATTAAATTAAAAGTCATTCCTAAGGCTGTTGCATTACGTACCAAAAATGTTCATGCCAAAAACTGTCCTGTACACACTATATTCACTGTATTCACTACGCCCTCTAGTGTTCATCCGTAGCTTTATTCCTCAAACTATTTTTGCTTGATGACTCACATTATGAATAGTTAATACCGCTGGTTAATGTTCGTGTTCTGTGTTGTGTAACTAACCCACATCTTTCTTGTAGGCGGTGATCGTATACGAGTGTTTGTCAGAATGGGGTCAGATCTTGTGCGCGATCTGTCCGAACCCCAAACTGGTGATTACTGGTGGCACAAGCACAGCCATTTGCGTTTGGGAAACGAGCACGGCTAAAGAAAAGGCCAAGAGCCTCACACTCAAACAGGTAAAAGAAAAAATTGTGTTGATGTTAATTCATTTTACTCACTGATCACTTCAGTAGCCAAACCTCCTTGTGAGGGACTGTGGGGGTCCTGACCCTTGGAGAACAGAGAATGGGAACTAAGTATGTAGAGAGGCAGATGGACTACAGTCTGTAATGGTAGAACTCCAAAATGCTTCTATATGGTAAGTGGAACTGATTAAAATGGACAATGATTGTAAAAAACAATTTTGTACCTAATATAGTGATATAGTGATAAAGTGGTATATTACAGGTTACATTAGTGTTTTGAATCTGCTGATATGGTAAGCAAAGGCGGTTGTAGTATAAACTCTTCCCTCAGGGGCCTCTTTGAGGTACAGGTTGGTTGCTATATATTGCTATAAAGTCAAATAGCTACAGCTCAGCCATACCATTAACACTCCCTGCCTAATATCGTCTTAATGCCCTATCCTGCCCCGATCTGATGAGGCATGGACTCAACCAGGCCTCTGAATCTGTCCTGTGGTATCTGGCACCAAGAGGTTAGCAGCAGATCACTTCAGTCCTGTAATGAGGTGTGGCCTGCATGTATGACACTTGTTTGTCCAGCACATCCCACAGATTATTGGGAAATTTGGAAGCCCTAGTTTTCACCTTAGCTCTTTATGGTCCTCAAACCGTTGTTGCACTGTGTCAGAAGAGGACTGCCATTGGTTTTAGTGTTATGGCTGATCAGTGTATATGGACTCTACCGCCGGTTGATGGAGGTTTCTTGATTCCAGGCTCTGCTAGGCCATACGGACGCGGTGACGTGTTTGACCGCGTCTTCAGCCTACCACATCGTCGTGAGCGGCTCACGTGACCGAACTTGCATCATCTGGGACCTGAACAAGCTGTCGTTTGTCACACAGCTGAGAGGCCACCGCGCTCCGGTCTCCGCGCTCTGTATCAATGAGCTCACTGTGAGTCTGAGACGACACTGTGCTTCTGTAGAGACAGTAAAGTGTGATCTGTTGTCTGTTTGTGTCGAATCTGATCAGGGTTCTGTGTAAAGGAAGCTAGCCAGCGCTTGTGTGTACGTTCAAATGATGTCCAAATGACTTGTATACGTTTAAATTACTGTCAATTCAATTAGATTGATATGAAGATGTTCATAAAGCTTAAAAATAAACAATCAATGGACATGGATCTGATGAAATAGAGTTGGATTTTAGCTAGGTAAGGATTTCTCAGTGCATGTATCCCCTTACTCTGATTTCAGTTGCTTTTCTCAGTCATAACACAAAACGTAACCCTATAAGAGAATGGAGCTGTCCTGGAAGCGGCTAGCAGAATCAGACATATTTGCCAGGTCCACTTGTGCTAAGAGATCTCGATATTCCGCAGATTGTTTCCGTAGACCTGCTTACTTGTTTTGTTTTATATTCATTTGTTTTAGAAAAGGATTGAAGTCTATTTTGGATCTGTGATTTTTATTGTACAAACCCAGAGCTTTAATGTGCAGCCTGTGTTCAGTTTGGAATATATAGAAACAACAAGCAGGTCTATGGAAACAAGCCACAGAATAGTGGGATTTCTTATAATAAGCAGACCTGGCAACCATGTTTGATTTACATTTATGGCATTTACCATAACTGATACAATCTTACAGTGGGTTAATGGTCTTGCTCTAGGACCCAACAGTGGCACAGGTAGGATTTGAACCCTGGACCTTCTGGTCCATAGTTCAGTACCTTAACCACTAGGCTAGCCGCTTCCGGACTGATTGCAATCAGAGACCAGAAACCCAGCTCTCTCTATCAGACCCAGGTTGTACATGATTGTCTGAAGAAGGAGGGGCTGGTCGGGGATCATCCCCCAGCGCTGTAAGTGCGACCACTGCTGGGATCTGTGATGGACTGGTGTTCCATCCAGGGCATGTTTACACTTGGGCACACAGAATTCGAGAATAAGCTCCAGGCCCTGTCCATGGTTATAACTTAAAAAAAAAAAGGATGTCTGAATTTACGAAATGCGCTCTTACTGTTGGCCAAGAGTCCCATCTCATTTATTATTTGACTACTCAGGGAGACATCGTGTCATGCTCCGGCACCTATATCCACGTGTGGAGTATTAACGGCAACCCCATCGCCAGTGCCAACACCTTCACCGGACGTAGCCAGCAGATCCTGTGCTGCTGCGTTTCGGAGATGAACGAGTGGGACACGCAGAACGTCATAGTCACTGGACACTCAGACGGCGTCGTCAGGGTAAGCCATAATGCAGGGTTGCCTTACTGAAATGGTTTTCATTTCTTTTAGTGAGCAGTATCGCTGTGTCATGGTCGAATACACTTAAAGGATTTTGTCTTGTAGTTCTGGAGGATGGAGTTCCTGCAGGTCCCAGAAACCCCTGCACCGGAGCCGGTCGAGCCTCCTGATGTGCCAGACTGTTGCGGAGAGGAGAAAATTGGTAACCCCAGTCCACCACAGATGCCTTTTGTTAATTGTTAGCTGAAAATCAGAGCGTAAACATGTGGCTTTCCGTTATATGTGGCAACCCAAACCAAACACAAAGCCATCTGTTTATCTTTCAGTTTGCAATCTTCTATTGATTTAGGATATGGAACATGGCATTAGTTACACCTTGCTAGTACCAGTCTGACCCTTCTGCTCTGACCTCTGGCATCAACCAGGCATTTTCACCCAGACAACTGCCTTCACTGGATATTTTCTTTATTCGGACCATTCTCTACAAACCCTAGACATGACTGTGTGTGAAAACCCCAGTAGATCAGCAGTTTCTGAAATACTCAGAGAGCATTGTCTAGCATCTACCACCGTGCCACGTTCAAAGTCACTTAAATCACATTTCTTCCCCATTCTGATGCTCGGTGTGAACTTCAGCAGCTGAGTTCCTTGAGTTGCTGCCATGTGATTGGCTGATTAGATATTTGCCCTAGCAAGTAGTTGAACAGTTGTAGCTAATAAAGCGGCCAATAAGTGTTTATTGCTTGTTTTAATCTCTTGCAGTTAAAATCTTGAATTATAAGAATGAGTGGCTTGTATAAGTGACCTTTATCTGTCCATCCATCTCTATCCTCCAGACGGGCGTGAAGCTGCCGACGAGGACAGCAGCGAATCGGAGGGCGAAGAGGCCGGTGTATGCAAAGCAGAGGCACCCGTCAGTCAGCCCGGCGGTGGCACCCCCAAGCCCAAACCACTGCATGGCAGGACCTCGTGCTCACTAACGAGCAGCTCGGACGACTCGCGCCGCTGGTCCGACTCGATAAGCATTGACGAGAAGGAAGGCTTTGTGTTCGTCAATTATTCGGAAGGTCAAGCCAAGCATGCCAATCCACAAGCCAACCCCCCTAACAACAATGCCAATCCACAATCGGTGCCACAGCCACTGCAACCCAGCAGTATGGAGCCACGGCCTTACAGCAAACTCAGAGCAGGTAACAGCAGTGTGAACGTTCATGTATGAGGAAACAGTAATGCCTCCGTGGGTTAGGCACTGGTCTGTGGAGTAGTAGGTTGATGGTTCGAATCCCCGTTGCTGTCCCCTACCCAACCGTATCAGGTGAAGGAGTGAGTACGAGTATGTCAGTCCTGCAGTGCCAGTTACCTAAGCAAAATTACCCCAAGTATGAAACCTAAGATAATGAACATGATGAGGAGCCTGCATTCATTTGCAAATAGAACACAAACTCTTAAAAGCTTTAAAACATGCAGTTTGCTATATGCTGTTCCTTCTGAACTCTCCACTTGCGCTATAAGTCTATACAAGCAATCAAATACTGTTCCAAACCAAACACAGACATGTGTGAGGAGGGTGAACAAAGTAGCTAGACGAAGCCCTGACCACATAACAGACAAGAAGAGCCAGTCAGAAAGTGACCAACTACAATATCATGCTGAAATCACTGAAAGTAGGAGGGTGACTGGAGTGTGGAGAAATGAAATAAAGTTTCCCATAAGAAACAATGGAAATGATCTCCCAATATCTGAATATTCCCCACCTGAAACATGTTCTTTTAACAAGGTGCAGTACTGTGCAAAGGTCTTAGACCACCATTACCTTTGCAGCATTTAGCAGACGCCCATATCCAGAGCGACTTACATTGATACAATCTTACAATCCAAGCAAAAAAGGGCCTTGCTCAAGGACCCAACAGTGGCAGCTTGGCAGAGGTGGGATTTGAATCCTGGACCTTCTGGTCCATAGTCCAGTACCTTACCCGCTAGGCTACCACAGTTGCCATGGTCTATTTGACCATGCTCCAGCCCCATCACACTCGGGCCACTTAATGCCGATGTGCATATTTCACATTTTATTCGAACTTTGACTCCATGACTTTAGTTTCGCTCTTAGATTTATCATCTACGCCGCCCAAGGAGGTTGGGTCCCTTTTTGAGTCTTGGTCCTCCCACGGTTTCTTCCTCATAACACTCAGGGAGTTTTCCTTGCCACTGTCGCCCTAGGCTTGCTCAATTTGGGATTGGATGTAGTTATTAGGAGATAATCTAAACTTGTAAAGTTGCTTTGAGACAATGCTCCATTGTAAAAAGCGCTATAGAAATAGATCTGACTTGACTTGACTTGATTTGAAAGGATAGCACCCAAGAAACCACTTTTTTTTAATGGGAACAGAGTGAAAAGGCCAAGATGTACTAAAGATTGGAATGAATATTAATGGAGAAGAGCATTACGGAGTGACGAATCCAAGTTTGAATGCAGTCATCGACAACGTGTTACATATGGTCATTATACCGTTTCTAAAACAACAAATCTAGTAGTGGCCTAAGACTTTTGCACAGCGTTTAACAAGATGTTACCAGCACTAGACAGGGCATCTGTCTATTGTAGAGCACATACACACACAAACGTACACTGGGCCATGTGAGATGCCAATTGACCTAATGCATGTTTTTGAAATGTGGCAGGAAAGCCCGGGACTCAAACCCAGGTCTGTGGAGCTGTGGGGCTAACCACTGCACCAAGGTGCCGCCAAATTTTAGCCCAATATTAGACTTTTTCTTATGACCGTATCACATTGTACTTGTACAATGACAATCAAAGCGTTCACATGTTGGACAGAATCTCTCAAATGCTGATGATAACAGAATACTCAAGTTCTTTTAACCGCAAATGGATATTGTGTGTTGCTGCTGATTTCCTGTGAGCAGGCTACAGATGGGAGAGACAGCTGGTGTTCCGGAGCAAACTCACCATGCATACTGCCTTTGACCGCAAGGACAATGCTCAGCCAGCTGAAATCACAGCACTCGCCATCTCAAAGTAAGCCGTGTTCGCCTGTGTGTGTGTATTTTGGAATGCAGAGTAGAATAAAGATAAAGATGGGGTTTGTACGCGTTCTGTCACCACATTTTGCCATTCATCTGTGGCTGGAGAGTGTCTGTTGCATTTATCCTATACCCATTATGCCTAGAAATTGCATGTACACACTTTGATCACCTCCTAATTTCTACACTCATTGTCCATTTTGTCAGTTCCACTTACATTTTACATTACATTTACAGCATTTAGCAGACGTCCTTATCCAGAGGGACTTACAATTGGTACAGTCTTACAATCCAAGCAATTGTGGGTTAAGGGTCTTGCTCAAGGACCCAACAGTGGTAGCTTGGCAGAGGTGTGATTTGAACCCTGGACCTTCTGGTTCAGAGTCCAGTACCTTAACCGCTAGGCTGCCACAGTTCCACTGGGGTACTTGCTACATGGTACTACTTACCATGTAGATGCATATATAGTTCTACAATTACAGTCTGTAGTCCATCTGTTTCTCTGCATGCTTTGTTAGTCCCTTTTACTGTGTTCTGGTATGGTCAGGACCCCCACAGATCCTCGTGATTAACCGTGCCCGTCTTGTGTTCAGGGACCACAGTAAGGTGGTGGTGGGTGACGGCCGTGGACGCGTCTTCAGCTGGTCGGTGAGTGAACAGCCGGGTCGCTCTGCTGCTGATCACTGGGTGAAGGACGAGCAGGTGGAGGGATGTTCAGCCTGCGCTGTGCGCTTCTCCCTCACCGAGAGACGTCACCACTGCAGGAACTGCGGTCAGCTTTTCTGCCAAAAGTAAGAGATCTTAGCTTAGCTTAGCATGCTTTCTTTATTTCATGGATAAATTATGCTTAAACAAATATTCATTCACATATGACATTCATTCATTTGTATATGAGCAAAAGATGAACAACTTGACAGATATACACAGCTTAAAATTGTCATACAGACAAAAATCTGATCTCAGCTGTGAAGCATGGTGAAGGAAGCAGCAAAACTTGTGGCTCCTGTTCTGACTCTGGACCTGGTCAGGTTTTGCTCTTGAATGTCAAGCAGTACATCTCCCGAATGTTAGTAAACCTTGATGGAACAAGTCATGGAAGCTTAGCAGCTGCTGACACAAGTACTGACTGCATGGAGGGAGGTTTAACACACTGTTTGGCTCTTGCAGGTGCAGTCGCTTCCAGTCTGAGATCAAGCGGCTGAAGATCTCGTCTCCTGTTCGAGTGTGTCAGAACTGTTACTTCAATCTGCAGCATGAGCGGGCCTCCGAAGAAGGTTCCAAAAACTAGAATCCACCTAATACCGTCTGCTTACACAGACCCCTGACTTCCTCTACAGAGCTTCACATGACCACCACACCAGATTTATACTTTGTTATCCTACCAGAGGTTCACAAATTTTATCCTGTCGGAGCACTACACTACTTTCCTACCATGGTTCCATTTCATTTTCCCACTAGGGTCATGGAAGCTCATTACCGTTATCCCACCAGAGGACCACATCCTTATCCTATCAGAGCTCTACACCATTAACCTACCAGAGCTCCATACCCTTGTTTTACCAGAGCTCCATACCATCAAAGTTCTTCATCATTAACCTACCTGTATTATGAAAACTCCTCACCATTATCCTAACAGAGTTCCACTCCTTTACCCTGTCAGACCCCGTCATAGCTCTACCCCATCGAACTACCAAAATACCACACCATTAACCTACCAGAACACCCTACCAACACTCCACACCTTTGACCTACCAGAGCTTTGTTCCGTTGACCTATCAGAGCTCTGCACCATTATATTATGAGAACTCTAAACTCTAAATCATTATCCTGCCATAACTACACCCCATCTAAGTCTCTGCATCATTGTATTATGAGAACTCCACACCATTATCCTGCCAGAGTTCTTCTCCTCTACCCCAGCAGAGCTCCAAACCATCATCCCACCAGAATTGTCCTACCAGAACTGTACCCCATCTAAGCCCCAAACCTTTATCCTACTAGAGCACTACATCATTAACCATCCAGAACACCACACCAGTAGCATACCAGAGCTACGCAATATTACCCTTCCAGACCTGTACCCCATCTAAGCCCCAAAACATTATCCTACCAGAGCTCATGGACGTTATCCATTCAGATCTCAACACCATTGTCCCACTGTAGCTCCACTTCACTACCCATCCATAGCTTCACACCTTTCATGTATCAGAGTTGAGCACCAGAGCTCCACACCATTGTCTTAGCATATCACTAACCTACCAGTGCTCGACCCCCACCAGAGCTCCACCCCACCTGAGAGAGACCGGTTGAAATGAGATATTTATGGTGTCGTAGATGAATGAAGTCACGATGAGTTGTGGGCATCATATCTATTACTTTCTTTGCTCAACCTGGAGAAGTGATCTTCACGATATTTTAGCTTTTAGAATTCCTCGGCGGAACAAGATGAAACGTGTTTATATTGTAAATATTCCAATGGCCTTTTTATCTAGAACAGAAAAGTCATTATTAAGAGAGAAAAAAAGTTACATTGCCTGTATCATAGCATTATAACGAACCACTCCTGACTTTAAAAACAACTTTAAAAAAAACTAAATCTGTATGTAGTTGTCACTAGGCACAGCATCCTGGCAGGTGTAATACTGATGAATGTTAATAACAAAACAGTCGTGGGTCGGCATCCTTAGTGTCTAGTTATGCAAATAATTTTGTTTACAATGTGTTACCGTCGACGTGTTGCCCACAGTATCTTGCAGTCCTTTTATATTTTGTTGCCAAATTTGCCTTGATGGAGAATTTGTAACATATTTACAGTCGTGTACTAATGGAGGATTTGTTTATTTTTAATTCTTGCTGTTGACAAAAAGGCTTCTGATTCTCCAGCTATTTAATTCATGACATATCAGAGTTTTTAGGGGATTGGAGAGTTCAGGTTTTGATGGTGTAAATATTGCATGTAATCACTTTGTCTATAAATGTAGGCTGACAAGGGAATACATTATGTTCGCTACTAATTAACCTAGCTTTATATTTTGCCGACACTAATGCAGTTTCTTGGGGAAATTGCCTCTAGAATTGCTTCGTCTCCCAAGGCCGTGTCGATATCGATGTCTTTCTGATTTCCGAGCATAATCATGTAAGAGCTGAGTACGAGACGATACATTCTCTATCTGTTATTTCGTGAGTGGTACTGTGGGCAATACTGGATTGCTGCTTTAATTATTAAAAGGTTTTTTTTCCCTTTTTAACTCCTAGACACAAACCACTTTAAAGCAAGAACTAATACTCGCGTGCGTTAGTATATTATTTCACTTTATACTTTCCCGCATACTTTTCGTACTGCACTAATACGATACGTTTATTTACTGTAAATTAGCGTGCAATCATAACATCAGACCTGTTGGGATTTTGCTGCCATCATGCAGCACAAAGGCCGGATGGCTATATCAGTCGTACAGCACCTTGACGTGTACAGAAACGAGCCTGGTTTTATCGAAATGCATTTTTATGTTGCGGGCTGTCGTTCGAAAGGGGCGTGTTCCTTTACAGAACTGTACAAAAGTATTTATGCAATTATAATGTTTCCTTTTTTTTATGATTATTGTACATTCGATCAGCAAGTTGGCTTACTTGTTGCATGTCTAACACCGCTGACTTTCTGTGTCAGTGCATTATACAGTACTTATGTTTGGCATTATATGATTTCGTTAACCCCCCCCCACCCACACACACAGTTTCTCTCGCATTATTGAATGATTCCCAAGCCCGGAGAGTTTGTGTGTACAGATTAGCCAGGTATGCCGAAAAACTCTGGGTCGATTTTTGCACTCTTGTGTTTTGAGGCCTGATCAAAAAAAAAAAAAAAAAAAAAATTCCCCACAACTCTCTTTTTTGTGGTCTTGTGTTAGACTGCATTACTACAGTATCTGTGCAATCTGTGGTAGCTGAATGTTCATTGTGCATTTGTGTTCGAATACTACATGCCCGCCCCCCTTCCTTGTAGAGTAACCCTGAACTGTACTGATACTACAATGCAATAGATCTGGTACTCATTTTTAATTTAATTTCAATTAAAACTTTGCTGTTTACCACCAGAATTGTGGAATCTTTTTGAGTACGTAAATCCGTGTGCGGGTCTTAACAATTATAACAAAATTATAATGGGAAATAAAGATCTGTCTTTTTACATTAACATTGCAGCTGCCATAAATATTACTTTTGACATAAGGTTTTGTTTGTATGTTTATTATTTAATTTACTTTCATAAATATTGACTTGCTTTGCATTAACTGTGTGTAAGCAGGAATTACGTTACGGACACATTAAGGTGTCATCATTTGGAAAGGTTTGTGCTCTACTCCACACTGCTGGTTTCATCTATATATTCTTAGAAGTGCTGTGCGCCGGTCATGTGACCGCTGTTACTTCCTACTAGTAGCGCCGTGCTGTGTGCAGCCAGCAAGGTATGTTTTTAATCATGTTTATATTCCTTTGTGCGCATTCATGTTTTGGGGCAACATTGTGTGATTGCTGTCTAGATGGTGGCGTGAAAGTAGGGCTGTAACAATGCGTGGTCTCACAATGCATTGCGATGCAAAAATGGGATGTGTCCATCGTCGTGTGGGACTGAGTCGTCTAATTGGGTTATACGTTTTTGAGTTTGCCGCCATCCAATGCCATTCCAGTTTTGAACCCTGTGGTACTGTGATACTGTGGTAGCCTAGCGGGTAAGGTACTGGACTCTGGCCCAGAAGGTCCAGGGTTCAAATCCCACCTCTGCCAAACTGCCACTGTTGGGTCCTTGAGCAAGACCCTTAACCCACAATTGCTTGGACTGTAAGACTGTATCAATTGTAAGTCGCTCTGAATAAGGGCCGTCTGCTAAATGCAAATATAAATATAATATTAACTCTAAAAATCCTAGATGGCGGAGTCATATTCAGAGACATCCCATTTTCCCTTTTTTTTTTTTTGATTGCAGAGGACTAAAGTTTCTTTGTATTTCAATTTTTACAAGAAAAAGTAGACCTATTTTGAATTGCTATTCCTCAGAAATTAAAAGGAAAGGTGAATCTACAGAAAGACAAGTTAAGATAATGCCTTTATTGTCGTTTTACAACATTATACAGTGAATTAGAATTGCTGCTCCGTGACACTGCAAGTCTACACCAAAGCAGAATAAGACAGTCACATAGACAGATTAAGTCCGTCACACACACAGACTTCAAGACTGGTATTGCACTGATGGAATAGGGCATTTTGTTTACAATTTTAAACCTAATGTTAAAAGTAATTCCTTTTAAATGCAAGGGGAGTAACGTTTTATTGTTTAAAAAAAACTTATAGAAGAAAATGTGCATGGTTTTCACTGTTTTCAGTATGGAAATAAAAAAGGAATGTCTTGTCAAATGTAAAATCATCAATCGTCAGTATTGTGAAGCGATTCTTGAGCAGTGTATCTTTACACCTCTATGTGATACTCATTTTGGACGCTTTTACCTATTGTTTGCATCCAGTTTTCTCTGTGAAAATACCTTTCTATTTACATTACAGCACCATAAAAAGACAATGTGACTATGGAAATGCCTGGTCAACGTCTATTTTGGTCAACAACCTGTTTCACCAGAACGTGATGCGGTTGTTGAACAGTTCATACCTATTACAGTTACATTTACAGCATTTAGATGCCCTTATCCAGAGCGACTACAATGGATACAGTCTTACAATCCAAACAATTGTGGGTTAAGGGCCTTGCTCAAGGACCCAACAGTAGCAGCTTGGCAGAGGTGGGATTTGAACCCTGGACCCTCTGGTCCATAGTCCAGTACCTTAACCCTATAATTAATGATGGAATTTTGTAGCACCTCCCAAAACAGCCATAGCTGCAGGTGACAGGATCTGACAAAGATGGGCCCACCAGAAGTCACTCCCACAGCAACAACTATGACCTACAATTGAGGCGGCGCATTCAAGCTTAGAAGATCTGTGTGGACAAACCAAAGAGCAAGCAATCCACCAGCTATAGAAATGCACTGCAGTCGTTTGGCCCTACCCCTGAAAAACCATCTGTCCACCACTGGGTTCAATTGCTAGTCCCAACCAGGTGAGCAGTATTAGACAAAAGTGAGGAAGTGACCCAGCCCTTGGTGATTGATGTGGAAAATCACTTCTATGTTGGATTTGGGTTGAGAATAGAGGTCGCAAAGGTTGGGATTATTCCAGGTGGAACCTAATGCTGACTCATTGTGTGAAGAACCATGGCAGATGGGATCTGAGAAACTCCCATGTACACCCTATAAATACGAATATATATGGTGGAATGATGGATTGGTTATCCCAATGAAAGAATGAAGCAGACGCAATCATAATATCATGACAGTACAACTTTGCTTATATTGTTATATCCTTGGTCAAAGACCAGGCTGATGAGCACAGAGTTGGGAGCCTCTTTCAAAGCAGAAAAACATGACTGCATCTGGATTTAAGAATGATGCCAAAAACCAAACGCACCTGAGCTTGACAAGAAACCAAAATGCAGCTCAACCCTCATTTTGCTAGAAGGATATATCGGAATATGAACCGACATCCTCCTCTCGACACCGGTACGGTCACATGGCACCATGTTTCTGGTCACACTCCCGCTTCACCAGGGACTGCTGAGTCTCAGTTTGTCCAGGGCTGGGGGTTGAGTCTGCGTTATAATCGATATTCCAATTCGTTCAGATGTACCCACATTTGAACGATTCAAACACAAATAAGACTAAATGGATACATTTCAAGAAGTAACAATATGTATTAGTATTAGGCAGTTGCCTGGAGAGTGGAGTGACGGCTTTTGAGCTGTGGAGCCATTCTTTCATGAATGAAAACCAGAAGCACAATGGGTGTTCAGAAACGGCTCGGTGGTAAATGAATTGACGCCAGTGGACAGACGGCGTTAAGTCATGCGGAAACCTGACTAGGTATTTTACCGTGCTCTCTAAAATGGCTTCATTTGTTATAGACATTGAATGTGTTTGGGAATGAGCACCAATTCACTGACACAAAACCAGTGTTGGGAGGTAAGGCAGTACAAAATAGCACATTACAGTAAACAAATTATGATTTTTACTCAAGTTTCTGAGTGAAAAATATAAACTTTCCATAGCACTTACAGCAAGCATTCTCTATTATCTATCGAGTGCCTTTTTACATTATTTGTGAATGGACCCACGTCGAGGCTTTCTATAGCTTAGAATCATTTGTACCTACTGTTTTGGAAAAAAGGTTGTTTCGAAACCCCTTAGCAATATCTTCTGGCCAGATGTGTGCATCTGTTTTCAGATGAACTCCATATTTGTAATAGATTTACTTTGACTACCCCAACACTGCAAAAACATTTCATCAACAGGAGGGATCCGTGTGCATCTGGCAACCCGGAATGGAGCGTTATTAGCTTTTCAAACGTTGATTTTCGACATGAAAAATAAAACACAAACCGCAAAACATAATATCTGTGCAAATATTTATGCTTATTGGAACCATACTGAAAGAAAAGAAGAAAATCATACAAGATAGAAATATATTTAATGTTATATTAATCACAGTTTTTGTTGTTGTTTGTTTGTTTTCTTTAAAAAAACACTGCGAGTAATTCCACCGAATGGGTGCCATTTCCATCCGCAGGACATTATTTGTACAGATAATTCATGTAATTTAACAGTAAAAAAAAAACTTTTATTACTAAAAAAAAATGTATTACTAATAAAAGTGTCCTGCACAGTGATGCAAATGTAAGGTATGTAATTTAAAAAACATTAATAAAAACGACCTCCACCCTGCTCCAGCACCCTGGCATCTGGTCCATGGTGTGTCCTTCCTTGGACCACTGATGGGATGTTCTGACCCAGTCCTCCGTTCTCGTGCGTCATTGAACCTTGGGTGCCAACAGCTTGTCACCGGTTTTGTCTACTACTATATGTATATGGCAGAACAGTGGTGCAGTGGTTAGCACTGTCGCCTCAAGGCTCCAGAGACCTGGGTTTGAGCCCAGCCTGTGTTGAGTCTGCATCTTTATCTCTATGGGTTTCATTGGGTACTCTGGTTTCTTCCAGCAGAGAATGACCAGACTGGTTCAAGCTATTAAAAAAAGATTTCGTATAATTTGTGGTGAGCAGAAAAGCATCTCAGAATGTGCAACAAGTGAAACCTTAGTGTGGATGGGCTCTACAAGAAAAGACCGTTCACATATCCGATAAGGTTTTTTGTCCTTATTATTAATGTAATTAACCACCTTAACCCGTATTTACCTAGCCAGATACATTAGATGTTGTTGTGGAACAGTTGTAATGACACACATTACAGCATTTAGCAGACGCCCTTATCCAGAGCGACTTACAATTGATACAATTTTTACAGTCCAAGCAATTGTGGGTTAAGGGCCTGCTCAAGGGCCACTGATAGTGGCAACTTGGCAGAGGATGGGATTTGAAACCTTATCATAGTAAATCCAGGACCTTACACGCTAGGCTACCACAGTCCCAGTATAGGTACAGGTGGCAAATAAGTATTTAGTCAGCCACTGATTTGTGCAAGTTCTCCTACTTAGAAAGATGAGAGAAGTCTGTAATTTTTATCATAAGAACAATCCAGGATATCACACTGTAGAATTTTAAAGAATTGAATTGTAAATTATGGTGGACAACATGGAAAATAAGTATTTGGTCAATAACGAAGTTCAACTCAATACTTTGTAACATAACCTTTGTTGGCAATGACAGAGGTCAAAACACATTTCCCGTAAGTCTTCACCAGGTTTGCACACACTGTAGATTTTATTTTGGCCCATTCCTCCATGCAGATCTCCTCTAGAGCATTGATGTTTTTTGGCGCTGTCGCTGGGCAACACGGACTTTCAAAACTCCCTCCCCAAATTTTCTATGGGGTTGAGGTTTTGAGACTGGCTGGGCCATTCCAGGACCTTAAAGCCTTTTACGGAGCCACTCCTCCGTTGCCCGAGCGGTGTGTTTGGGATCATTGTCATGCTGGAAGACCCAGCCATGTTCCATCTTCAATGCTCTCACTGATGAAAGAAGGTTTTGGCTTAAAATCTCACAATACATGGCTCCATTCATTCTTCCCTTACCACGGATCAGTCGTCCTGTCCCCTTTGCAGAAAAAACAGCCCCAAAGCATGATGTTTCCACCCCCATGCTTCACAGTAGGTATGGTGTTCTTGGGATGCAACTCGGCATTCTTCTTCCTCCAAAACACGACAAGTTGAGTTTTTACCAAAAAGTTCTATTTTGGTTTTCTCTGACCACATGATCTTCTTCCAGTCCTCATCTGGATCATCCATATGATGTCTGGCAAACTTCAGACGGGCCTGGACATGTACTGGCTTAAGCAGGGGGACACGCCTGGCACTGCAGGCCTTCTCGGCGTAGTGATAGTAGCCTTTGTTACTTTGGTCCCAGCTCTCCAAGTCATTCATCAGGTCCCTCCGTGTAGTTCTGGAATTTTTGGTCACCATTCTCATGATCATTTTGACCCCACGAGATGAGATCTTTCGTCGGGCCCCCCAGATCAAGGGAGATTATCAATGGTCTTGTGTCTTCCATTTTCCTACAATTGCTCCCACAGTTGATTTATTCACACCAACCTGCTTCCCTATTGTGTAAAATATCTAAACTACTGTGTAACTATAAGGTAGTGTCCGGTCAACGTCCATTTCGGTGCCCACAGAATGTAATGCTCACGTCAAACGGCGCACCCCTTTTGTTTGTTTTCTGTACGCTGTGCATAATATGGTTTGCTGAAAAGGTTTGTGCAATCTGGCAACCCAGATATTGAGTCAGCCTGCGTAAGGAACCAGAGAGAGCGAGCGGGAGCTGTGGCACTGCCGCGCTGATACACGCAGGGAGCCGCGGAGCTGATCTGCGGATAGAAACAAATGACGCTCTGAAGATCTTCGGCACCTGTCCCGCGCTGCGTACCTGCTCCTGCTGCTTCCACTAACCGGATTATAGCCGCAGCTCCTCTTAACACCGGACACGTTCCTTATGCAGCAGTGAGAGAGGAATAGGATCGACATGACTGAGCTGAGGAAGCGGAGAACAGGAGACGGAGAGCCCGACAGCGATAAGGTAACGCCAGGGAACTCACCATTACACCTGCTCGCCTTCTCTTCCGTGTCCTTGCAGAGCTCAGCTAACTGACTTACCGTCTTAGCGGCCTGGTATAAGTCATTACTTATTTATTAAGCAGCGCCTGTTCCGGCTTGCTCGTATTCGTGCATGGTCACTGGCGCAAGGTTGTGGATGAATAAACATATCTACTGGATGCTACCGTTTTTCTCTCACGAACTGTAGTCATATTTGTCTTTAGTTCACTGCAGTACTTGGAATGTAACTGCCGTCACAGCGACAAGTCATGTCGGCTGGTTGTACTTTTGTTAACCGCCAAAGGAAGTTCGGAGCTTCTCCATAACCCGCAATACTATGCTATGCTATACTATACTAAATAGTATTCCAGATTAGTGCGCATCCGGGCAGCTTGGACACCATTTAGTACAGTAGAATGTAGTGTGGATTGTGGAACGTAAGCTAGTCTTGAAATAAAGCTAATGTAAATGTGTATTACTTGCTAATTAAAGTGCGTATTATTAATATCACTTTCTTGTTATTTTTTATTTATATTTAATTATTGTGTTATTACGTTATAACTCGTTTAGAAACAATGTAATAGTCAGCAATAAGCGATACCGGTTACCTGCTAAATTAGAATGATTTGTTTGCGAAATTGAATTGTTTGCTAAAATATTATTCCTATTATTTTTTTTTTATCTGTGAATCATTATGTTGTGGGACTACTAAGTTTGTTTATTGGAGATTCACCAAATTCTCCATTAAAATAGATAGCAGGGGCTGCTGGCTTGTGCCTGACTCCGCGCTCTTGTTAGCTTTAGCTTTAGCCTCTTTGACTTTGTTTGTGTTGTCAAACTCTGCATATTCTGCGGGGTGCCGTTTTAAACGTCTTATTAAATCCGTTATTATATCGTTTTCGGAGTTGATCCTTCACGGCTTATTTTCAGCATGTATGTAATCCAAACGGCACGCTGCAAAAGTTTCCATGGTTGTGTTCAAAATGGATAACAAATCCCTTATTAGTGTCCCTAGTCCATCAGTCAGTAATGCGGTATTTAGGGAGCTAATCTAGATGACTAGCTAAATTTTACTCAAAACAATAAGGCTTCCTTCTCATCGTGTCAGCAGACAAATCCTTAAAAATGTCTCTTAAACAACCCTGGAGTGTCTGAAACTTTGAATTATGAACTGACCTGAACTGAATTATGAATTAAAGTTAGTAAAGGCACTGTGCTGTTCATGTGGTTGACCGGCACAGAATCGATTATATGAGTCTTTATGTTATGATTATATAACTCATTTGCATAAATGTTATTTGCTTGTTAATACACTATATGGACAAAAGTATTGGGACACACCTCAATCACTGAATTCAGGTGTTTCATTCACAGGAGTGTAAAATCAAGGACCTAGCCATGTCTGCCTTACAAACGTTTGAGAAGAATGGGTCGTTCTAATTGTTATTACGTTATAACTAGTTTACTGACTATATTATAGTCACTAATAAGCGATACAAACTTTTGAGAAAGAATGGGTCTTTCTAAAGAGCTCACTGAATTGGTACTGTAATAGGATGCCACCATCGCAACACCTTTGAATGCCAGCCTGACTGTATTGCTGCAGCTGTAAAGTTTGGTGCCAAATCTTATACGTGGATGGTCTGCTGTGGCGTCCCGTACCGGGAGCAGGCAAAAGAAGAAAACGGAGGCCTGTTAGTAAAGTGTGAGAACAAAAATAGCTTTGGAATGTGGCGAAATGTGTCATTTAATCTTCAGTTGCTGCTATGTCTGGCAAGGATCGGTGGATTTGGAGCATATCCCAGAAACTCAGAGTGCAGAGCGGGAATACACTTTGGACAGGGTGCCAGTCCATCACATGGTACTTGTAAACACTCACTCACACACCAGGATATGAGCTGCTAGAAATTACTGCATGTTTTTTTTTTGAGATGTGGGAGGAAAGGCTACCAACATGTCACCCACTATATCATTTTGATACAAAGATTTAGGCACCCTGGGTTTTAAATATTTATCTTAAACGTCATATCAGGAATAAGGTTTAACCAAATATTTGCCATATGAATCACACGCTGGGACCAAGCAGGGGCAGTTGGCTGCTGTTTTGTCAAACCTAGTTCGTGTTCATTTGCATTTTTTATTACCTTCATCTTTAACCAGGTTTTTTGCATGTTGGCCAAATACCTTTTGTGAACATTTGCATCCATCAGATTTGCTCTCAGCAGCAATATAATTAAGGCCGTTAGCCTTTGGCTCTTCACCAAAATGAGCGGCTTATTGTTTGTCAGTGGTGTTGCTCCATAAAATTTTTGCATCGCAATAAAAATTCTTGGTTGAAACCGAAATTTCAACACACTGAGTCCAAACCACTGAGTCAGTGATTACTGTAGTGTTTACATGCACTTAATACAATAACTTCAGAAAGTCAGATTTTGTCAGTAATCCGATCAAATGCACTTGGGTTACCAGATAATGGGAAAGTATGTAAACTTCAAACTTTAATATTAAATACAGCGGTACCCCGGTTCTCGACCATCTCTGAACACGTCAAATTCGGTTCTTGACACAATTTGAATAGAAAAATTTGTCTCGGTTCTTGTTGTTTGCTCGGTCAAGCTGCATGACTCGTTTCAGCCGAAATTCAATTCACGATTCAGTACACAGTGATTCAGGTTCACAATTGATCTCAGCTAAATGTATCATGGACCGAGGAGATTAGTGAGCATTTGGTAGAGTGGTTAATACTGTATCATAGCGGAGCCTTACATTAACACTTACATTAATCTACAGTTGGATAAAAACATTAACCTAAAGCGCATTTTATAATGAAGTGTTGAAAAATCTCATGTAGTTTAGTGAGTAATGGATTGAAAGTGAAAGTAAAAGCAAAACACTTACTCTATTGGTGAACTCGGGGCGCTAGCAGCGCTGCTAATGCAAACTGCTCAGACTGAAAGTGATCCAGAGGACTGGGTCCTCAATTTCCTTTTAGTTAGCGGTTAGCGGACTGTGGTAGCCTAGCGGTTAAGGTACTGGACTCTGAACGAGAAGGTCCAGGGTTCAAATCCCACCTCTGCCAAGCTGCCACTGTTGGGTCCTTGAGCAAGACCCTTAACCCACAATTGCTTGGATTGTAAGACTGTATCAGTTGTAAGTCGCTCTGGATAAGGGCATCTGCTAAATGCTGTAAATGTTAATGTTAAAGTTATCTGTAAACGTAAACTTTTTTAGGACCCATAGAGACTCATTTGCACTAAATATACAGTACTGTAGATGTACAAATAAAGAAAAACACGATAGAGAGATCTGCACTGAAAGAGCTGTTGCGAATCTGAATCAATTTGTACGGAATCATGATTTGAGTTTCAGCTATAACGAGTCGTGCGACTTGACTCGCACAAGTTTAAGCAATTGCGGTGAGTACCGAGCAGATGACGTCAACAGAGTCACATTTTTCCAGTCAAAATGACAAGTTCTGAAGTGGGCGAAAACCGAGGTACCACTGTATTTAAATTGGACTGAACTCAACATGGGCACGTCTGCGCTCTGCAGCATTAAGTAATATCATTTCCACTCCGAGGATCTATACATGATTAATAGCATGTGGTTTTGGTGTCCGGTCTAGCCTTGTATTCAACTACCTCAAAAACAGACCACATAGCTTTACACACTCCATACTAGAAGAATTAATGATTACTGAAAACTAGCTCAGGTAGCAAGAATGACCCAGTTAGATCTACCAAGATTGCTGCATTTCATGCTTTTTAGTGACTTCAGTAAGAGATATTTGGCAGTTCTTCCTTTTCCTGCTTTGTGTCATTTAAGACGAGCTGTTTGACCAGATTCTGCAGTTTCCATTCTGGTCGGGAGCAGTTGACACCGTTGAGGTATTTGCTGCACACAGAGGAAATCCTGCTCTGCACCCTGGTTTCTCTGTGTTTAGAGGGAAGGGTAAAACTGAACCAAGCTGCCACTCACTAAATGAAACGAGGTTCAAATTGGAGCGCATTGTAGCTCTAATTTCTGCCTTCCAATATGTCACCTCCCCACAGTTCAAACCGAATGAGCTAGACTGTGGTTTGTGAGTGGGGTTGCCGAGGTTGCCTTGGCGTGTGTTTGCTTAGCGTCAGTCCTCTCTCGTGTGACGCTCTTTTTGCACAGGGATTAGTGTAGCCTTATTTCCGGCACAGGACGAAGCCGAAGGATGAGACTGACCAGGTTTTCACTGAAACAATCTTTCACTTTTAACAATGCCTTTGTGTAAATGTCTGACATTTCAGATGTAATGCACGCTGACTGTTGTTAATGACAACAAAAGTATGGTAACTATTCAGTAGGAGGGCTTGGGGCAAGGTCGTGTCTAGTATGTTGGTTTGTATCATTAAGCAGATGCTTTTGCCCTAAATGTGGCTGTATCAGTTCAAGCATGAAATGGAGCAGTTGACGTTTCGAGGTTTTGCTCCTGGCAGTTTGGAAACTCAGTGAGCTTGAGGGTGTTCCAGAAATCAGCTCACTCAGAGTTCAGGAAAACCTTGTGCCTTCAGTCCCAGAAGGCTAGATCAGTTACTATAGCAACATAATGTTTGTAAAACCTGCATCTAATGGTTTTATTCATGACAGAGGTTTAGTTTGGACCCTAAATGTGTAAGACATGTTGTTCACTGGTGACTGTGTTTCAAAATGTAATAGCATCAAGATGTCTTTGTTGTGCAACACATTTTCACAGGGTGTGTCTGGACAAAAAACAGGTTTCCGATCTAGCTTTCTAGTTGAACTTGACAGAACTGCACATATTAAAAACTCACTTGCCACTTTATTGTTTACATTTCCTTGTTTCTACACTCACTGTCCGTTGTATCGGCTCCACTTACCTTATAGAAGCGCTTTGTAGGTCTGCAACTGCAGACTGCATACATCTGCATAGTCTGTTAAATTATTGGTCAGGACCACCACAGATCAGGTCCAGTAGTGCTGCTGGAGTTTTTAAACACTGTGTTCACTCACTGTGTACTCTATTAGACATATCTACCTTATTGCACCACCTTTTAGATGTAAAGTCAGAGACTGTAGGTTATCTGGTGGCGATCACTGTTAAGCCTGTGCATCACCAACGCTATAGCCTGGGGTTCGATCCCCAGCCACGCCGACTTTGGTTTGTCTTGAACCAGGATGGCTGAGTGGTTAAGGACTTAAGATCCTCGTGGGTTCGAACCCCTCTCCTGGTAAATAATGCTTTGTAGATCAAATTGTACTCACTGGTGTCCCATGCCAGGCAGGGGTGGGTTTGCCATTATTATGGGACTGTGGTAGCCTAGCGGTTAAAGTACTGGATTATGGACCAAGTTCAGGACCAGGTCCAGGGTTCTGCCAAACTGCCACCGTTGGGTCCTTGAGCAAGGCCCTTAACCCACAATTGCTTGGATTGAAAGACTGTATCAGTTGTAAGTCGCTCTGGATAAGGGCGTCTGCTAAATGCTGTAAATGTAAATTTGTTGCTGCACAGTTTGCTCACAGGGTGCTGGTGGCAGAACTTTTTTGGTTGTTGGACTATTTTCAGTCCAGCAGTGACTCTGAGGTGTTTAAAAACTCCAGCAGCACAGCTGTGTCTGATGCACTCATACCAGCACAACACACACTAACACACCACCACTCAAATAGTACCTGATCTGTGGTCATCCTGTGGGGGTCCTGACTGTTAGAGAATGGAGTAAAGAGGACTAAAAGTATGTAGAGAAACAGATGGACTACAGTCTGTAGCTATAGAACTACAAAGTGCTTCTGTATGTTAAGTGTAGCTGCCAACATGGATAATGAGTGTAGAAACAAGGAGGTGTACCTAATAAAGTGATCAGTTAGTGTGAATGTATATTTGAATGAGACAGTATGATGTGTAAATAGTAGGGCTGCAACTAACGATTATTTTAATAATCGATTAATCGGTCGATTATTTTTTCGATTAATCAATGAATCGGATTTAAAAAAAACTTTCCATGTCTTTATTCAGAAATATAACATTAAATAACAGAGAAAATAAGTGCTTACAATAAATGAATAATAATACATTAAATTCATAAAAAAATTAAAATAACAAATTAAATAATGAAGAAAAATAAGTGCATCTCTGATGCAAACACTACATACAAACTCATTCACTCCCTTTCTTTAGGAACTTTGGATTGCAATCCAAAAATGTTATCATGTCAACATGCTCCAGGCTAAAGCTGGCTCTCTTTTTTAGAAACTATGGCCCTGTCCACACGAACACGGGTATTTTTAAAAACGTAGCTTTTTCTATGCGTTTTGACCGTTTGTCCACATGAAAACGGACTTTTTTGCAAAACTCCTTCCAGGGTGAAGATTTTCAGAAACTCCGTTTTCAGCGTTGTTGTGTGGACTGGGGAAAACTGAGTTTTTTGCTTGTAACGTCATTTGTGCCCCGTTATCTCTTTTGTTTAAATGAGGCGATTTTGTGCAATAGCGGACGTAGCCAAAATAGTGCCAGCTGTACCAAATGCTGACCGAAACTTGTTACAGATCTACAAATAAATCTGTACAAATTATTACTTTTTCATTACACTGAAGAACAGAGGCGTCAGAAAGCTCTACGGAGGGTCACTACTATACAGTATCATCACAACAGAACGAAAGCAGTTCCCGCCCCCAGCGTCGCCGGTTTTTGGGACGAGCCCCGCGGTCGGAACCTCTCATTGGTGGGACAGCTTTCAAAACGAAGTGTTGTTGAAGAACAATGGCAAGAAAATGTCGTATGCATAGGACGTCACTGTTGTCGCTGAGTGAGCTGCTTCGCCGGCATATAGGACTGCTGGTTTGGCACTGCTCTTGACAGCGACTGTGTGCGCTTTTGCGTTTTCATGTGGACGAAGTTTTTTTTTGTTTAAACAGTGCTTGTGTGGACGGGATGTTTTTTATAAACTAATTTGAAACCCCCGTTTTAGAAAAATACCCGTGTACGTGTGGACACAGCCTTAACGCTAACTTGTTTTGAAGATTCCACTTCCGCGGCCTGGCTCCACCTCGCTCCGGTCAATTGCTCTGAGGTTTTTTTTTCCAGCGCTGACCGCAAGTGCCGTAAAGTAACGTAAGCAGATATGATAAGGCGGGGGAAACATAAATCATGCAACACAACGAATCGATAATGAAATTCGTTGTCGACACTTTAAGAATCGATTATTATCGATTTTATCGAATTCGTTGTTGGCAGCCCTAGGTCTAAAATAGCGAATGGAAAAAGCAACAAGGCTTTAACGTTAACTTTTTCAGGAAAGCACAACATAACTACACTTCCAAAATGACCCAAATCACACAAAGCGTAAACCCTATGTTGTAACAAGCCAGAAAAAAAAAAAAACAGGACCACTACATTCAGATTTAGTTTAGATATGAGATGTGATGGATATCAAATTAACTAGTTATTATTTAGCAGTATGGCTGTAGCTATGACTTATTAACTACATAGTGGCATTGCTGAGACAGACAACATTCTGCAATACTGTGTGGAAGCAGAGAATAGAAAAAACCATTGGATTTTGATCTACCTTGGGAGTTACTACTACGATAGATACAGTGCATGTGTAAGTGTGAAACAACAAGGAAAATTCGTTTATTTGTGCTACTGGAACTTAGGTTTACCAGTTGTAATACTATGAGTTATTTACCAGCTTTAGAGTGAACCTCGCTGTCCAAAGTTGTGCTATGCAAAATCCTAATACAGGAGCTCCCCGTTTTATGATAGTTCAGTTTATGATCCTTATGTTGGGAATACGATAATACACATTTAATACACATTCAGAAGAACGTATGCTGAATTTTAAATTAAAATTTTTTCCCCTGACAAGTGATATGCCAGTACAATGCTGTCCAGTTGACTGAGCTGAGCAACAGAATCAATGGATGATTTATTGCTTTTGTTTTCACTTTCAATAGACATTATTCCATAAATTACATGAGATATTCAGTAACTTTATTACAAAAAATAAGCTTTGTGTTTAATGATTTTGTCATCATTATATTTTATAATAATTATATGTTGTGTATGTTGTATATTATATCAGATATATATAAGCTTCTGGTATTTTATACCAGGCTTCTTTCAGCACTTTCTTGTTGTTCTTTAGATTTTAGGTTGTCTTTTATTTATTTCTTTGTTCAGGTAATTCCTTTAGGTCTTCTTTTTCGGCTTCTTCCCTTATCAGCTTTCTTCCCTGATCAGGGGTCAACCACTGCGAGTTAAACGTTTCCTCCCACGTACTCCACTCTCACCCCAACTCCCTGCACAAGTCTTCAATTCACCACAACCAAATAAACTCCTCTTTGGGTCTTCCTCTCCGTCTCTTGCCTGGCAGCTCCATCTCCAACATCCTCCTACCAATATATCCCTATCCCTCCTCTGCACATGTCCAAACCATCTCAGTCTTCCCTCTCAAATTTTGTCTCCCAATTTTCCAACCTGTGCTGTCCCTCTGATGATCTCATTCCTAATCCTGTCCACCCTAGACACTCCTAAAGAGAACCTCAACATCTTAAGTTCTGCCACCTCCAGCTCTGCTTCCTGTCTCTTTGTCAGTGCCACTGTCTCTGGGGTCTGGGGTAGCCTAGCGGGTAAGGTACTGGACTATGGACCAGAAGGTCCAGGGTTCAAATCCCACCTCTGCCAAGCTGCCACTGTTGGGTCCTTGACCAAGACCCTTAACCCACAATTGCTTGGATTGTAAGACTGTACCAATTGTAAGTCGCTCTGGATAAGGGCGACTGCTAAATGCTGTACATGTAAATGTCTCTAAGGTCTGTTTTTTTTAAATACTTATATATGGTCATTACACCATTGCTAAAGCAACGACTTTAATGGTGACCTACTTTACTGCACAGTACTTTATTTATACCACAATTTGAATGGAGTACAATAAGTGAGGCCTTTCCAAATTAAATATGTATTAATGTAAAGAAAGTGAGAGATTGGTTTACTAGTCCATTAATCAGCACATAATCGTCTGTATTCGGTTACACTGACAGTCGTAGTTCTTACATTATGGTCATGCACACTGAAGTACACACAAAGTACGGCATTGTAATTCGTGTTTTATAGTTAGACTCTTTCTAGTAGTCCTCAGCAGGCCTTGGTGTTCTGCATTAATCTACAATTTCAGCCATTCTTCCAAACTCGACTCGATCCCAATTATCACTTTCTAAAATTAGATCGTCTGACCTAAGGCTTTGATTCAATATTTAATCATCTATTTATTGTCTTGCTCCCTTCTGCGTTTATCTGACATGGTTTACATAAAGGGTCATAATAAAGTAACCAACCAAACACTGAGAACGATTCAGGGATTTTAAAAATAGCTGATTTACATAAAGCCTTAGCAAGTTTTGACACTCCAGTTTTTCCAGTGAAGCTACAGGAAGGAGCCAGAATTCAGGTTCAAGGTCAGGGGTGAAAACTGGACCAAGCTGATGGATCTTCAGGAAATCAAATGGGACAGTTTGGACCAAACAAACTTCAGCCATGAATAATGGAAGTTTTTCTCTTCAGCCTGAATTCAGCTTTTCTTTTTTGTAGACATTTGAGACATGTAGCTCTACTACATATCTTAGTTAAGCTTCAGTAGTTCCACTTATTGTTCTGTATAGGCTTGTCAGTTGAAGTATGCTGTTAAATTGCCGTGCTTGCATTCTGTTTACTCAACAGGGTGTAGCCTGATTTGTTTGCGTTAGTTTCATGGGTTCTGGTTTATGATATAGGTTATCTCGTTGGAAAAACCTCTCCGTGCCCCATGAGGGGTTAGGCAACCTGGTGAAAGTCCATACTTCCACTTAATAGCTGTAATATGTTTCCAATGAGAATCTTTTTTTTAGTTATTTTGTCATAGATTTATATGATTGCTTTTGTAGAGTAAGGGTACTGCATTGGTGTGAAATTTGCCCTAGACTAAAATTAAATTTCAGTTTTAAATTAAAACATGCCTATAAAACACTTCATTTTTGCTCTGACTATATTTATATGTCTTTGCAGCTATTCCTATCACTGAATATGTTAATCAACTTAGGAGGCATCCTTGCCTTCAGGATGATGGAAGCAATACTGCCCTCAGCAGTTCCTGTAGTGCATTGCAGTTACAAATTAGCGGCACATCGACACAGAAATTCCGAGTCGACAAATTTCTTTTTATAATCGACATTGACAGTTGCGTTGTTTTATCTTTCCATTGCTATTGTTACTCCACATGTTTAAAAATGGTATCACAAAGAAGCATCTACAGAACTCGTATGGCAGAGTTATTGTATGAGCAAGTGAAGAAGCATTGAGAGAGAACTGAGAGAGATTTTAAGCTGAATTTCTTTTTTTAAACCCATACAGTGCTGCGGAGTGTTAGAACACTCATTTTTGGCTGCAGCATTATGGATAGATGGTGCACAGAGGATCTGATTCAGCTAAGTTTAAATGATTCCGCTAAGCAGGTTAATCCTGAGAGCAGTGATGGTATGGTATTCATGCTGTGGATTATGGACTCATTTAGAGATGAGACAGCACGTTTTGTTTCCATGTACTCGGCACATGCATCGAGTTACTGAGTGCATGTAAACCATTAACCAGACCTGTTTAGTATTTCAACAGTGCTTGTAGGGACTGTGGTAGCCTAGCGGTTAAAGTACTGGACTCTGAACGAGAAGGTCCAGGGTTCAAATCCCACTTCTGCCAAGCTGCCACTGGTGGGTCCTTGAGCAAGGCCCTTAACCTACAATTGCTTAGATTGAAAATCTGTAACAATTGTAAGTCGCTCTGGATAAGGGCGTCTGCTAAATGGCATAAATGTAAATGTAATGCATATGAGCCACTTTATTAGATCCTTTTGCCTTCTGAACTTTAGCCATCAGAAGTTGGTACACTGTTTTCATAAAACAAACATGGTCAACAACAATACTCGGGTAGGCTGTGGGTTTTAAACCATGCCCAATTGGTATGTGTGCCAAGACAATGTCCCCTACACCATTACACCACCAGCAGCCTGAACCGTTGTGTCAAGGCAGGATGGGTCCATGCTTTTTGTTCTTTACTCCAAATTCTGACCCTACCATCCGAACAAAATTGAGCAGAAATCGAGACCCATCAGACGAGGGTCCAATTTTGATGAGCCCATGCGAATGCAGAACCACAGCCAGAAGAAAACCTATATGGACACGGTGAGAAAACTAAAACTCCTGACAAACAGTAAATGGAGCCTGTAATGTAACGCCGAGGCTGTGAGGCACCAACACTGTCTGTCACCGTGCAGCACTAGGTGAAGATGTAAAATGCCAGACTGCAAAACAAAATGCCACCAAATAAAATATGCAAGTGAATAAATAATGAAGCTGTCATACTGGTCAGCTCTTGGTGGAACATCACAGGAAATATGGATGCCAGAATATACAGGCGAGCCAAAACATAATGACCACTCCTAGATTGAATAACTAGGTAACATTGATTATGTCATCACGACTGCAAGGTCTGCCACATGGACCGTAATTGAACAGTCCGTTCTTGGCTAAATTGTTATATCAATCAAGTCAACCTGGTAGTACAAAGGTTCCCCCGATCAGCGAGTGAGTACATTTATATTTAGCAGACTTACAAATGATACAGGGTCTTCCTCATGGTCCAGTAGTCAGTGTGTTGACATGCACTTAATGCTCCGATCATAGTCGCAGTTATGATTATTCAAGTGGTCATGTATAGTGTATAGAAATCAGATTTAAGAAATCCGATAAAGGGAGCTGGATTTTAACCCAGTAACTGGATTACTCATAGCATGTATACCATAGTGTGAATTCCTAACCTGACACAGTTGCAAGGTCCACCTATTCTAAAGACTTGGCTTTGTTTGGTCTTTTTTTCCATTGAGTTTAGTGGATTTTTAGCTGGATCTGGCAACCACGGCATCAAAACAGCAATCGAACACTTGGAAGGACTTGTCATTTATACGGGTCGATGAGTACTGAGCAAATTTTTCCTATAAGGAATAGTGTAAATTTAGTTCATCTGTTCCAGACCCTCAGAAAACTGTATAAGGATTAATGGAGTTGTAGTGTACAGGTGCTCCCTGATTTGTGATCAGCCTGAATTTTAGGACCCATGGGGATTTATTTGCACTGAGAATACAGTACTATGTGAAACTGAATCACTGTGTTCTGAATCGTGACTTGAGTTTCAGCTGTAATGAATCGCGCGGCTAAACTCATGCAAGTTTATGTAAGTGTGCCGAGTACCGAGAAAACGACGAGAGCAGAGAGACAATTTTTCTAGTCAAAATGCATCCAGAACCGAATTTGATGAGTTCCAAGGTGGTCGAGAACTGAGGTACCACTAAAATTCATTGAGAATTAACCAGTAGAATTTAGTTATTTATTAGGGTTTATTAGGTGGAACAGTCAGGCTACAGGGATCAGCGGTCACAAAGGTCCAGGAGTTCAGGTACTTGGGATCAACTGTCCAAGGAAATGGGGAGTGTGGAAAGGAGGTAAAGAAGAGAGTTCAGGCAGGATGGAGTGGGTGGAGAAGAGTGTCAGGAGTGCTGTGTGACAAAAGGGTCACAGCAAAAGTGAAAGGAAAGATTTATAAGAGAGTAGTGAGACCAGCCTTGTTGTATGGCTTAGAGACAGTGGCACTGACAAAGAGACAGGAAGCAGAGCTGGAGGTGGCAGAACTTAAGATGTTGAGGTTCTCTTTGGGAGTGTCTAGGGTGGACAGGATTAGGAATGAGATCATCAGAGGGACAGCACAAGTTTGAAAGTTGGGAGACAAATTCGAGAGGGAAGAGGGAAGATGAGATGGTTTGGACATGAGCAGAGGAGGGATAGTGGATATATTGGCAGGAGGATGTTGGAGATGGAGCTGCCAGGCAAGAGACGGAGAGGAAGACCAAAGAGGAGTTATTTGGTTGTGGTGAATGAAGATATGCAGGGAGTTGGGGTGAGAGTAGAGGACGTGGAGGACAGGGTGAGGTGGAAACGTTTAACTCGCTGTGGCGACCCCTGATGAAGGGAGAAGAAAAAGAAGAAGATTAGGGTTATTGCTTTATTTTTATATGTAATATTTTTGAGTGCATAAAGCTTGTCATTTCCTGGCAACACATTTTGGTGTGAAACTTTCCTGAGTGTGAAACTTGTCTTAGCCAGTCAGGATGTAAGGTCGACTCTAACTGCTGTATGATGGCCATCAGCAAGTTCTTGTTAGGCAGCCATTTTTAGGTAGTTACCCAATTCCTTCCAGTGACGAAACTTTGTCTTGATTGTGTAAGCACATCCAGTCGAGTTATTCCTGCCTGGCAGTGCAGCATTGCTAATCCACCTACGTTCTGTTCTATTCTTTCCCTCGTGACGTCTCTGTCACTGATTGTAGAGTGAAATAAGGGTAGTTGACCTCCCTTGAGTCATGCTGAACTTTACGCTACTGTACTTTTGCCATTAATATGATCATTCTCAGATGTGTGTTGATTTTCTCTCCTCTGACCTTGATTTGCCTAGCATTGTGTTTGGCTTTTGCTGAGGCACAAGCAAACTTCAGGAAGGTCTGAGGAACCTTATTATGAATGAATCTCATTGACAACGCATTCATTGTTTGGTGTTTGTGTAAAATTGCTATGGAGGAAAACGCTGTTTTTTGCCTATAGCCATGACTGTGTGTGATTGTCTGTCTTATCTCTTAGTTGTGCCCTTTTAAACACATTTAGATAAGCTTGTGTGGTGTAGTTGCCAGGGCTGAGTAGTTGCACAAATACTACTAGTGAGTAAGAATAATTATTGTGTTTAACTACACCTTTGTCTGCATGTTTGCCTTGTTCAGTCGTGTTTTATGTTTTTACCCGTTTTCTGTCAGCCATGGGGGGGGGGGGGGGGGGGGGCGGGGCGGGGGGAGGGGGGGGGGGGGGGGTTGTGGGGGGGGGAGGTGCGGGGGGGGAGGGTGGCGGCGGGGGGGGCGGAGGGGCGGGGGGGGGGGGGGGGGGGCCGGGGGGGGGGAGGGGGGGGGGGGGGAGGGGGGGGGGGGAGGGGTCCATGGGGGGGTGGGGGGGGGGTCTATGATTTCTTGAGTTTCCTGCTGAGCAGCATACCGAGTCCAATCAGCAGCAGCTTCTTTTTTGGCACAAGTTTGCACCCGGTGTGGTCTTATGCTGTAGCCCATATGCTTAAAGGTTTGAAGTGTTGTGCCTTCAGAAATGCTCTTCTGGCATACCCTGTTGTAACAGGTGGCTTTTTTGATTTACCATTTGATTTTGTGTTCGAACCAAAAACCAGTCTGGCCCAATCCTCCAACGACTTGTTCTCTCTTGTGGGATCTGGCAACCCTGGAATTAAATGCATCACCCTACAAAGGGTCTTACTAAGCACTTTTGGGGGAGAGTTCTGAAAGCCAGTACATGCTCAAGGAACTTTAGAATAGAATTTGAATTTTAATCTTTGATGTTATTGGGGAAACTAAATTTTTTTTTTAAAAAAATATAAAAAATAAACTGTTGTTGTTGTTGGGTGGTTTTTTTCACAATATGCCAAAGAAAATATTTTGCCCCTGAATTTTACATCACAGATTTATCTAAAGACAAAAGAATTCCACAGGGATACTGATGTGAACACTGCATGTTTATGTGTGCATTTGTTTTTTTCTGTGCTCTCTGCAGGAAAAAGCAGATGGAGATGACAGACTGGGTCCGGCTAGTGAAGGCGAAGGAGACTTGGAGGGCGAGTGGTAAAGCAGAAAATTGCCTGATGTGCCGCCATCACAGGACAAACACTCCAAAGTGTCTGGAACAAAAGCCTGGAGGGCCTGTCATCCAGGTAGCCAGTCAAAGTCAAAACAGCAATTAAGCCGTGTCCTCTCTAAAATATGCGTCCAAGTCTTCATTTTTGCCCTTGATATGGTTAAACTTTGCTTGAAACTTGGCTATCGAGAGAAGAGAGTGTGGAGGAGGAGAGAGAGCAGAGCATACAAGTGGTGCTTACAAGTTTATGAACCCTTTAGAATTTTATATATTTCTGCATAAATATGACCTGAATAAAACATCATCAGATTTTTCACACAAGTCCTAAAAGTAGATAAAGAGAAACCCCAGATAAACAAATGAGACAAAAATATATACTTGGTCATTTATTTATTGAGGGAAAATGAGTGGCAAAAAGTATTGAACCTTTGCTTTCAGTATCTGGTGTGACCCCCCCTGTGCAGCAATAACTGCAAACTAAAACGTTTTCCTGTAACTGTTGATCAGTCCTGCACACACCGGCTTTGGAGGAATGTTAGCCCATTCCACCATACAGAACAGCTTCAGCTCTGGGATTGTTGGTGGGTTTCCTCACATTAAACTGCTTGCCTTCAGGTCCTTCCACAACATTTCGATTGGATTAAGGCAAGGACTTTGGTTGACTTGGCCAATTCCCAAAACATTTAACTTTATTCTTTTTAAACCATTCTTTGGTAGAATGACTGTGTGCTTAGGGCGTTGTCTTGCTGCATGACCCCCACATTCTGTTGAGATTCGGTTCAAGGACAGATGCTCTGACATTTTCCTTTAGAATTCTCTGATATAATTCAGAATTCGTTGTGCTCCATCAATGATGGAAAGGCGTCCTGGCCCCAGATTGCAGCAGACAAGGCCCAAACCCATGATCCTACCACCACCATGTTTCACAGATGGGATAAGGTCCGGTCTTATGGCTGGAATGCAGGTTTTCCTTTCTCCAAACATAACGCTTTCCTTTTTAAACCAAAAGTTCTATTTTGGTCTCAAAACCGTCCACAAAACATTCTCTTTTAGTCTTCTGGCTTGTCCTCGTGATCTTTTAGCAAACTGCAGACGAGCGCAAGAAGAAATGCTTCTTTTTGGAGAGCAATGTGTCTTTCTCCTTGCAACCCCCCCTGCCATGCACACCATGTTGTTCAGTGTTCTTCTGATGGTGGACTTCTCATGAACATTAACATTAGCCAATGTGGAGAGAGGCCTTCAGTTGCTTAGAAGTTTAAACCTGGGGTCCTTTGTGACCCTCGCCACTATCAACTATTACACGCCTTGCTCTTGGAGTATCTTTTGTTGGTCGACCAACTCTGGGGAGGGTAAAGGTTTAAGGTTACAATGGTCTTGAATTTCCTCCATTTGTTACACAATCTGTCTCTGACTGTGGATTGCGTGGAGTCAAAAACTTCTTTGGAGATGGTTTTTGTAACCTTTTCCAGCCTGATGAGCATCAATAACTCTTTCTGAGGTCCTCAGAAATCTCCTTTGTTTGTGCCATGATGATACAACTTCCACAAACATGTGTGTGAAGAACAGGACTTTGATAGATCCCTGTTCTTTACATAAAACAGGGTGGCCCACTCACACCTGATTGTCATCCCCATCCCATTGATTGAAAAAAACACCGCCGACCCTAATTTCACCTTCAAATAACTGCTAATCCTTGAGGATCACATACTTTTTCCACTCCCTAATATGTAATAATTGGAATCATTTTCCTCAATAATAACTGACCAAGTATAATATTTTTTGTCTATTTGTTTAAATGGGTTCTCTTTATCTACTTTTAGGACTTGTGTGAAAATCTGATGATGTTTTTAGGTCATATTTATGCAGAAATGTAGACAATTCTAAAGGGTTCACAAACTTTCAAGCACCACTTTAAATAATTCAGATTAGGTTTATATAAGGAGGCAGGTTTATATAATGATAACACCATACCCTCAAACTGAAAATCTGTCATGTCAGCCCTGTTTTTGTACAACTGCCAGGAAGTAAGAGGGGGGGAAAAAAGCGGAGTCCTTTACATTATTTTGACTTCATTTCATTTTTGGGACCCGTGTGAACCTTGGATATTTCATGTTGTTTCTGGTCAACTTTTCATTCAGTTGTAATGCATTCATTTCTGCGTTTCAGACTTGCAACACATTCCAAAAAAACCATTGAGGCAATTTAGGGCTAATAATGGTTTGTGAAAAAAAACTAGGGACTGTGGTAGCCCAGTGGGTAAGGTACTGGACTCTGACCCAGAAGATCCAGGGTTCAAATCCTGCCTCTGCCAAGCTGCCACTGTTGGGTCCTTGCAAGCCAAAGCACCCTTAAACCCACAATTGCTTGGATTGTAAAAACCTGTATCAATTGTAAGTCGCTCTGGATCCGGGGGGCGTCTGCTAATGCTGTAATGTAAACTAAATAAGATATGATGGTACAAAAGCCAGTTATCCATGAAAAAAGTCTCGGAAGTAGAAAGGTAGGCAGAGGGAGGATCCAGTTTGTTAAACAAATATGGTAAAGAAAATGATTGAAATGTTTAAAAACAATGTTCCTCAAAAAAGGGATTGGAAAGGATTTACATAATTATCGTCTACAGTGCATAATATCATTAAAACAATTCAAGAAATCCCGATTTTTATTTGGGGTTGCAATTTAATTCACGCATCCATCACAGGCCTGGCAGGGGTCACTGTTGCAAGCCCCAGGGGATTGTGGATAAGCCAGACAGGCAGAACCAGAAAAGCAGAGAACGTGTTTGTGAAAGATGGACAGAGGTTCCCTGGCACTTAAACAAGGAGGCCTTTTCAGACTTGTCTTTACCTGATGTCACCTTTGATAAAGTGCATATGCCAAGACCGGGCACGTTTTAAGCTTTAATCAGTTTTGATGCAAAAATACCAAAAGAGTGATTAAGTATAGCAGATAAAAAACACCATTTGGATTGCAAATGAAGTCAGCGAGGTGAGTGAACAGGGAGGGAGGACATCGCTATCCCAAGGGACCCATGGAGGTTCTCCACTGGGGGGCGATCGGCTTTTCTGCAGCGGTCACGAGGATTTGCTGCATGGAAATCTGCTGAATGGAGGCAGCTGGCCTCTTGCCATCATTTCTGATGACTCGACTCTCCCTCCCTCTCCCCCCTCACCTCCCTCCATTACTTGTCTCTCTGTCTTCCTTTCCTCTCATGGTCCTTGAATTCCTGCATGACTGCATCTTATGTCCTCGGTTCTGTTTTCACTTAGCAGATGATACTACTGTAACTACCTTTTATAGAGGTATTCTTGTTTGCTTTTGCACATGGATTGAAAATAAGTGAATGAGAATGAAGCTTGGTGCCCGAGGTCAGACCTCCAGCCTGGCCTTGAAAGTAAAGTCCCAGTTTCCACTGAAGCATGTTGTGTGTAAAATCCTTAATGTATGGATGTTCAGAGGTGAGAGCCTCTTCAGGCTACCGATTTGTCCACCTCTAACTGTATAATTGTGATTGAAGTGTATAAACAGCAGTCTCATTCTTTCAGGTGATGTCACTTGACACCACACATAAACAGCATTGCTACATCTACAGCAGTTATAGCAGTTGTGTTTTCTTTTGGAGGCTCGAGTTGCCTAATTTTGTTCCAGGAATCAAGCTGTTTATGGAGATGGGATAAACATAACTAACTTAAACAAACCACATCCACATGGGAAACACACATACAGTGGAACTGAACTGTTTTTAATAAGATGTTCTATCTAGTGTTGGTCAGTGCGAATGTAGGCTAGCTATCACAACGTATGAGGTTCATGATTTTGGGAACAGTGCATCTTTTTTCCCCAAAAGTGGCCTGGATGAGGCAACAAACCATCACAGGGTTCCTAAAGCACATCAACCGGCCTTCACTTTGCAAGACTGTGGTTAAGATACTACACCCTGGACCAGAAGGGTCATATAGGGTCATTGAGTATCCCACAATTACTTGGATTGTAAGAATATACCAATTGTAAGTCGCTCTGGATAAGGATGTCTGCTAAATGTGGGACTAGGTAGCCTAGTGGTTAAAGTACTGGACTATGGACTAGAATGTCCAGGGTTCAAATCCCACCTCCACCAAGCTGCCACTGTTTGGTCCTTGAGCAAGACCCTTAACCCACAATTGCTTGGATTGTACCATTTGTAATTGCTAAGAATGTATCAGTTATAAGTTGCTCTGGATAAGAGGGTCTGCTAAAGGCCTAGATGTAGATGTAAATGACATAAAAATGATATAAATGACGATAGTAATTAGACTGATTAATCCGACCGATTAATGCCATCTTTAAATGATCAGCATCGGCTGATATTCAGAAACAGTGGGGAAAATGCAGAGGAAGCTTTCCTGCATTAGAACTTGCAGTTCGTAACTTGCAGTAACTAAAAACAAAGAGATGCTGAGATTCAGTAAGAGTGGGGCCATTTATGAGAAGATGAAAACATTGTTTCCAGAATTACAACTTACTGCTTTTAACTGGAATTGGGATTAAAACCAAATAGATGCTGTTACCATGTGCACTACTCTAAAAAATTTTTTTTTTGTAAGTATTTACACATTTTCATTTTGTTTTCCAGAAAGAATGTGATGCTGTTATCTGGAAATAAATAAATGTTGTAGTTAATAAATAAAATGTTACATTTTTGTGTTTATAAAAAAGAGAGGGTGCAAACCGTTCGTTTAAGTTCAGCAATTTGGTGTCTCATTTATTTTTATTAGTTTTATCAGTTGCAAAAAAAACCCAAAAAACGTGATATCGGCGTTCTTTGTCGGCCATCGGTTACCCTGCTGTCTAAATATTGGCATCGGCATCGGCCATTTAAAAACCCACATTGGTCGACCACTACTTTGTAAGCCCAGTTCGTCTTTGAACCCAGGTCCTTAGGAACAGTTGTGCCCCTCTGTCACAGGAGCTGCAAAGTGGAAAAGGCAGCTGAAAGGACTGTGGTAGCCTAGCGGTTAAGGTACTGGACTATGGACCAAAAGGTCCAGGGTTCAAATCCCACCTCTGCCACTGTTGGGTCCTTGAGCAAGGCCCTTAACCCACAATTGCTTGGTTTGTAAGACTGTATCAATTGTAAGTCGCTCTGGATAAGGGCGTCTGCTAAATGCTGTAAATGTAAATGTAAAGAAAGTTCTGGAAACTTCGATATAATACATTGTGTTAAAGAGTGGGGCCCAGGTCATAAAACTTTATTTAATTATTTGTTGTTGGTTTTTTATGTTTTACCCTACTTTCTTCCGGGGGTGCCTATTCTGGGGAACACAGGTCGATTGTTTGTATACTGCTTCTTATTGACCCAAAGATGCTTTAAAAAATAATTTCAACAATGCAATCAGCGGTCACTTTATTAG
>JAJAGP010004300.1:12815-52583 GCA_025084515.1 Ancistrus triradiatus | reverse complement strand
ATTGTCAAAGTGAATATTAAAATCACATACAAATTAAAGCCGTATCTGTTGAAAGTACTAAGCAGGAAAGAAAGTTAGCAAATTCCTGAAGAAATTCAGAGAAAGACAGACAGTGTGTGAGTGTTTATCAGTGATCATTTCATTTACAATCACTGCTTTGTTTATAAGTGATCTAATGTTAAGTAATCCTAGCTTTAGTCTAAGGTTGTTATTTATTTGGGAGCTATCTGTGTTTATGCTAATGAGGTTATTAAAACAGACTTTTTTGAAAGCATTTACATTTAGGACAGATGTGGGTAACAGACACAGTTTCAATAATGTGGGTTCTGGGTGACGGTGCATGGCTACCAGCAGACAGTTGATTAAGCCTGACTGTCTGCTGCCTGACCCCTGCTCTGGATAGTCAGCCCCTAACTAACCCTGCCATAAGACTATGGGCAATAGGCAATAGCACCCACCTGAGTGGAATGGACTCCATTCTGTCCTAAAAGGCCAGGCTTACCCTCAAAGGTTGTCCAATTATCTATAAAACACATATTGTTTTCAGAGCACCACTTGGACAGCCAGCAGTTCAGTAATTAAAACCTACTCTAGGCTTGGTCACCTCGCTGCATTGGTGAGGGTGTGTCCCAGGATCCAGCATATTATTTTATCATATTTTCTTTTTGTGAGGTTCTGAATTTTACTTAGGTTGATGTTACTGATTGTTACAATCGTTCCAGGAATCTACCAAGCCTTGACCTCTGATGTATTTCCGTTTTTATGTTTTAATCTACGAAACGCTCACAGAAGTGAAACGTACTGTCGCGTTGGAAGTGTACAGTTCTCATTTTCGCTTGATTTAAAGTGATTTTTTGCTCTTGTATTTTGATTTTGCGCTCTCGTATTAAAGATAGTGGTCTCACTCCATAATGGAGCTCCATTTTGGCAATTCTGTGGTCTGGGAGAAAGTCCCTGATGTTACTGCTGGGGTTTTACATCCGTCTGTGTATGAAGTCTTGCTGGTATGTATTAAGATGTGTATTCTGTTTTTGGTTCTTGGCTCAGTCCAGGATTATCTGGGGTCTTACGATATCCCATGATGGAGGGGTTTGTCATGAGATTGGGTGATGATATCCATATTCAGATCCATCTTCTCCAGTTGTTGTCTCATTCGAGTTGGATGGTATTTGCCCCCGGTTGCAGTAGGTTTAGGGTCATTGGAGTGAAAATCATTCTCTAGGTTGGGTTCTGATGGTTGCTTTACGTTTTGAGACATACTGCAGGGATCGTTTTAGTTGTCTGAGGCTCAGGGGTGGCTTATGGCCTTTGGCATATATACTTTGTACTGGAGATGTTCTAAAAGGCACCCAGTGCTAGTCTTATGTCAGTATGGTGGATTCGGTTTAATCTGGCCAAGTACAGCATGTCCATCTGGCTGCCCCATATATGGTGCTACCGTAGTGTTCAAGCAGATCTTCATCCAAAACAGGTGTAATAGAGTTGCAGCGTCTACTCCCCATTCAGTGCTTGCTAAGACTTTTACAATGTCAAGTGTTTAGAGGTATTTTTTCCGTGTCGCCTCAGTGTGAGGTATGAACATCCATTTTGTGTCTAAAGTCATGGCTGGGAACTTGATTTCCCTTTGGAATTTAATTGGGGTGCCATTAACCTGAAGATCTGGATCAAAGTCGAGACCGTGCCTGCGGCAGAAAAGCAGTTCCAGTTTTCTCATGATATTCTGAAACTGTTTAGGACAGCCCAGTGGTGGATTCGATTTATATTTATCTTAACTTTCCGGTCAATGAGGGCCATATCTCTGCCTTTATATCCAATGCATAGATCATCAACATATACAGTATACTACAGAAGGTGTTTGGGGTCAGTATGCTAGCCACGCTATTCAATTTTAGGTTGAACACGGTAACAGACAAAATGCACCCCTGCAGGAACTCAGCCTCTTGTCGGTGGAATGCATCACAGATAAAGGCTTCCAATCTTACCAGGTTATCAGATGTGCTCCTACCTTTAATGAAACCGATTCGATTTTCACTTAGAATATGGTTATTTTCTACTTGCCAAATTAATCTATTGTTCGCCATTTGTTTCATTGTCTTCACGCCATTGGTCGGTATTTGTTAACCTGGACGTGGTCTTTCCCTGGTTTTGGAACTGTCCTTCCAGACATCCAGGATTTTCCCCGAGGTTCATACTTTGTTAATTAGAAGCCAGTAGAAATGTTTTGGAAGTGGATGAGAGGTGCTTGATCATTTGATAGTGAATTTGTCTGGATCTATTGCAGTATTGTGAGATTTAGATATGGCAATGTCTAAATTGTGAAATGTTTAGAAAACTCAGTAAACTTGCAGAAAGTGTGAAGTAAATGCTTCAGTACCAACAATTGTGACATGGAAGGAGATTTTTTTTCCTTTTTTTAAAGTTTATTTTATTTAAAAAAAACTTTAAGATGTTTCAGTGAGATTGACCTAATTTGCCACATTTAAAAATAAGCCTTTTTCAGCGTACTTTACAAAGAATGTCAATTACACTGTACAATTACATTGACTGTACAAATCAGTAGTGATCAACCACTTATTTACATTGTAAAAAAGACATCTATTACACCAAATAAGTTTTTGCCTTTATATACAAAATGTTAGCTGTATGGATCATTGGATTTCTGTATCAGTTTACAGTATGGCAAGTAATAAGGTAAGAACATCTCTCTCTCTCTCTGTCTCACTCCGTGTCTCTCCCTCTAATACAACCCCAAATAACAAAAAGGTGAGACGGTATGGAAAATAAAAAAAAAGTAGTCAACAGGTGGCAAAACAGAAAAAGATAGGACTGAAATATGCAAATCACTTACAATATTTCTTTGAGTGTTTTTAAACATATCAATTTTCCCATGCATTTGTTGACAAACTGGAGACCCCCCTCTGCTCAGCCTGCCTCAGTCTTTTGTGGATACTGCTTTTATATAAAATGACAATTACAGTCACCAGTTTGAAATCATATCATTATCTAGTTTTTTTTTTACATCATTACTAGCCCAAAATTGTCCCCGTCCCATTTTTTAGGGAACATGTGGCAGGTCTGAATGCAGGAACTGATCTTTATTAACAAATTAAATAAAGTTGACCAGACAAAACATGTAATATCTTGGATTGATACTATCTGTAATTTAATTAAAGTCAAAGTAAGTGCATACATTGTTTTTGCCCATTTGCATTTTCCATACTGTCCCAGCTATGTGGTTGTACAATAAAATAAAATATATAAATGGTCCATGCACCAATCAACAAAAAGTTTTTTTTATATTTTTTTTATATATATATTTAAAAAGATTACAAACAAAAAGTTTACGAACATTTCCAGGGAATCAGCTTGTGGTTTTTGTAAGGTTTCAGAACTTGAATGGCTTGTTAAATATTCATTTAAATTTGCCATATTTAAGTTTACCAAACCTCACTTCAGTTAGAAAATCAGTAAAACATGGATTTCGACCAGTCAGTCAGTCAGTCAGTCTCTCTCTCACACACATATATACACTAAACACATCCACACTTAGTCAGAATCACTGCTACTGCTGGAGGAGTCTGTGCTCATGGCTTCCACTTCATCCTCGTTCTCTTTGTTGTGACCTGGCAACTCCAGGCCAAGGTCATTACCATGGTGAGGCAATGGAGGCATTACTACAGCAACATCTGCTGAATGCCATGGGTACTGAGGTGCAAGGACATCTTGAGAGGGAAAAATAAGACATGAAAATTGTTAATTATTTAATGCAAGAATAACTGGCAAGGCTACAGTCTGACTGACAGGATACAAGTTTTTCCTTCAATTGTCTGTACTATCAGCTTGTGTTTTATGCCACTTGTGTCAAATTGCTGAGGATACTCAATATTCAACATTCCTACCACAATACATATCTTTACACACAACAGCATCCTCAAAGTTACTAGAAACATTTTAAAAATGTCTGTATATAATTAGTTTAATCCCACACTGAAAATGACAAACCTAATGTTAGTGTAACTAAATTCATCCTGAAACATTATCCACATCCTTTTTTGTTTTTAATATCCTTATTCAAAAACTGTTTAAAAAACTTGTGTACCAGTTATTGGGACTCCTAGAAAAAAAATAGCAATTACTGTATCATTGTATCATTCAAGAGCCAGTTGTGGAACTGGATTCGAAACCAGTTATGGCGATGAACAATAAGTCTCAGTAAACACTAAAAGGATATTTGTTAGAGGCAAATAAGTTGACATAATTGAGTTTAAATGAATAACCTCTAGTTATCATGTCTAGCTTACAACTCATTGAGGTTTGATGGCATCTATTCTGCAGCTGCTTTCTTTAAATCCCACTAAGTATTTCTTTAGGATTTAAATGTAGTTTAAATCTGTGCTTGGGAACACCGTCTTGCTGGAGAGTCAAATTACTAAGTTCACGAAGTTCAAAACAAAAGGCAGAACATTCCTCCTTGGTATTTCTGCAAATCCAAGATGCCAGTCACACAGTCAAAATTGCCAGTTGAACCATATGAACATTGCCATATGTACTTGCATATGCACTCCATACAACTTTCCTTCTGGCATATTTCAATCTTCCTGTGCTTCTTTCTCAAGAGTGGCATGCAACATGGAGTCTGGTCATAAAGTCCTTGATCGTCAAGTGATCTTTATGAAAGTCTCAAAATGTTGGGCCTTCTCCCATGGCCAGGCTTTTTGCTGCTGTGCCATAGGTTTTGAACTTCAGTGTAATGCTCTGGCTCCCAATGGTGTCTCTAGGAATGTTCATGTCAATGTTTTTTTTTTTGTAATTCTGACCCCCTAGATCAATATTTGGTTGCACCACCTTTGGCTGCAGTTACTGCTGCAAGTCTTTTAGGATGCTTTGATAAGCTCTGAAATATCTGCCCATTGTTCCTGTCAATTACTCAGGCCCTGTCAGTGTGGTTACATATTCAAATCTGGCCATAGATTCTTGGTTGGACTAAGGTCAGTTCCTTGACTTGGCCACTCTAATACACTGAGGTTCTTGCATATGACCTAGGTAGATTTGGCAGTATGCTTAAGGTCACTGTTTTGTTGAAAAGTGAACTGCTACCTTAAGCTCAGGTCTAGACTGGATCACAGCTTTTCAAAGGATTGCCCTGTATGTGTCTGCATTCGTCTTGCCTTTAATGAAAAACAGTCCCACAGCATGCTGCTGCCACAAACACGCATAAAGACGGTTATGATATTGTCAGGCTGGTGAGCATACATAGCACTCTGCAACTAGGACAAAAAGTTCACTTCTGGTCTACTCAGATCAGAGAGCCTTTTTACAGAAGTTTGCTTTCTTCTTGCCAATTGTCCACGAAGCCCAGGTTTGTGGTATGTCCAGGACAATTAACTTGCACAAAGCTTTCCCCACATCAGCAGCACATCTCGCCAGCTTCTTCAGAGTAACTTTCTGCCCCTTGGTTGCTGCTCTGATTAATGTTCCCCCTTAATTTGTCACTGAATTGATGAATGATGCTTAACAAGAGTCACAGTTGTGCCATAATCTTTCAATTTCTTCATAATAAATTTATTGGTGCTCATTGGAATGTTTACAACACCAACAAGCTATGATATATACACATATATAAGGGCTGTGTTGTATGGCCATTTGTATCACGGTATTGTTACACACACGCCACACATGTACTGTATAGTCATAGGGTAGGCCTACCTTAAACATGCTTAAAACACTTACATTCACCTACAATTAGCCAAAAAGATTACAACAAAGCATATTTAATAATCAAGTGTTGAATATATTGTGTAATATACTGAATAATGCATTGGAAGTGAAAAACAAAAACAATATGCTTAGTCCATTGGTGAACTCTGCTGCTAAGCTTGCTGCTGCCCAAACACCCAGCCTACATGGCAGAGTATCTCACTGCGCAGTGGCACTCAGTCTGTTCCTTTTGGTTGGTTGCTATCACTGACCCTCTTACAGTGGTGCTTGAAAGTTTGTGAACCCTTTAGAATTTTCTATATTTCTGCATAAATGACCTAAAAAATCATTAGATTTTCATATATGTCCTAAAAGTAGATAGAGAACCCAGTTAAACAAATGAGACAAAAATATTATACTTGATCATTTATTTATTGTGGAAAATTGATCCAATATTACATATTAGTGAATGGCAAAGTATGTGGACCTTTGCATTCAGTATCTGGGGCGTGACCCTCTATGCATTATGTTGCTGGGTTGTCCTCACATTAATTGCTCAATTCATGTCTTTCCACAACATTTCGATTGGGTTAAGGTCAGGACTTTTGACTTGGCCATTCCAAAACATGAACTTCATTCTTCTCATATACACATACACCACACATACATACATACAGTGGGGTAAAAAAGTATTTAGTCAGCTACTGATCGTGCAAGTTTCTCCTACTTAGAAAGATGAGAAAGGTTTTGTAATTACCATCACAGGTACACTTCAACTATGAGACACAACATTGAAAAAAAAAATCCAGGAAGACACATTGTAGTATTTTAAAATAATTTAATTGTAAATCATGGTGGAAAATAAGTATTTTTCGTCACCCACAAACAAGCTAAATTTCTGGCTCTCACAGAACTTGTAACTTCTTTCTTCTGTCATCCACTGTTACCTGTACTAATGGCACCTGTTTGACCTCATAGCTGTATAAAAGACACCTGACCACAGCCTCAAACAGTCAGACTCCAAACTCAACCATGGCCAAGACCAAAGAGCTGTTGAAAGACACCAGGAAGAAAACTGTAAACCCTGCAGCAGGTGGGGAGAGTGAATCTACAATAGACAAGCATGTTGGTGTGAATAAATCAACTGTTTGAGCAACTGTAAGAAAACGGAAGACATACAAGAGCATTGATAATCTCCCTCGATCTGGGGCTCCACGCAAGATCCTCAACCCGTGGGGTCAAAATGATCATGAGAACGGTGAACAAAAATCCCAGAACTACACGGAGGGACTTGATGAATGACCTGCAGAGAGCTGGGACCAAAGTAACAAAGGCTACCATCAGTAACACACTACGCCGAGAGGGACTCAGATCCTGTAGTGCCAGGCGTGTCGCCCTGTAAGCCAGTACAGTTTGCCTGAAGTTGCCCAGAGAGCATATGGATGATCCAGAAGAGGACTGGGAGAATATCATGTGGTCAGATGAAACCAAAAAAGAAGTTTTTGGTAAAAAACTCAGGAGAAGAATGCTGAGTTGCATCCCAAGAACACCATAAAACTACCGTGAAGCATGGGGGTGGAAACATCATGCTTTGGGGTTTTTCTGCAGAGAGGACAGGACGACTGATCCGTGTTAAGGAAAGAATGAAATTGGGCCATGTATTGTGAGATTTTTAAGCCAGAACCCTCCTTCCATCAGTGAGAGCATTGATGATGGAACGTTGCTGGGTCTTCCAGCATGACAATGATCCCAAACACACAACCCGCTCGGGCAATGAAGGAGTGGCTCCGTAAAAAAGCATTTCAAGGTCCTGTAGTGGCCTAGCCAGTCTCCAGACCTCAACCCCAAAGAAAATGTGTGGAGGGAGTTGAAAGTCCATGTTGCCCCAAAACATCACAGCTCTAGAGGAGATCTGCATGGAGGAATGGGCCCAAAATACCAGCTACAGTGTGTGCCAACCTGGTGAAGACTTAGAGGAAACGTTTGACCTCTGTCCTTGCCAACAAAGGTTATGTTACAAAGTATTGAGTTGAACTTTTGTTATTGACCAAATACTTATTTTCCACCATAATTTACAATTACATTCTTTAAAAATCCTACAATGTGATTTCCTGGATTTTTTTTCTCATTTTGTCTCTCATAGTTGAAGTGTAGCTATGATGAAAATTACAGACCTCTCTCATCTTTCTATGTAGGAGAACTTGCACAATCAGTGACTGACTAAATACTGTATTGCCCCATATCCTTATATATAATCAAGGATTTGATTAATATAGGATTTACTTTGCCCCACAAAATTAAACAAATCAGAATGCATGAAACACAGCTGTCAAATGTAAACAGTTTTTATTGTGTTTTAATTAACTTATTAAAAGCAGAGCTTAAAAAAAATTGCTGTAAAAGAGCTGTATTTCTGCTATGCACCGGTGTGGAGCTACATGAAAAAGGGAATCAGTATACTGACCAACACTAGCCTAAAGCTTAATAGTATGCTCAGTTTAAGCCTGTTTAATGTATTTTACTACTGCACAGAGTTTAAGTGTCCTCATCAAGCCCACGTATTAGTAAAGCCAACTTTCAACTTTGAGGTTAAATTCAATGGTAACTGAACGATACGTCTGCATAACCCATTAGTATACTCAGGCCACATAAGCATGAATGCCACTGGCCTGAAACTGCTGCTGTCAAACTGCGGACATAAAACTGTTGTAACTGCGGCTTTGCAGTGACATATTACTGGACTCTCCAGCCATTTTTCAGAGTTCATTTGTTAACTGCTAAAAGAGAATCGAAAAGTTGACTACAGGCTCAACAGAAGGCAAATGCGAAATGCCACCCTCTTCCACACACACGCGCGCACACACACAGGTGTGAAAAAGTGTTTGTCCTCTTCCTGATTTCTTTTTTTTTTTTGCATGTTTGTCACACTTAAGTGTTTCGGAACATCAAACCAATATAAATATTAGTCAAAGACAACACAAGTAAACATAAAATGCAGTCTTTAAATGAAGGTGTTTATTATTAAGGGACAAAAAAAATCCAAACCTACATGGCCCTGTGTGAAAATGTGGGCCCCCTAAACCTAATAACTGGTTGGGCCACCCTTAGCAGCAACAACTGCAACCAAGAGTTTACGATAACTTGCAATGCATCTTTTACAGCGTTGTGGAGGAATTTTGGCCACTCATCTTTGCAGAATTGTTGTAATTCAGGAGTCCCAAAGTTTTAGAAATAGCTTTATAACCTTTTCCAGACTGACAGATCTCGATTGTTCCGGAATTTATTTGAATTTCGGCATGATGTGTAGCTTTTAAAGATCTTTTAACTTACATCACTTTGTCAGGCAAGTCCTATTTATAGTGATGTCCTGTTTGAGAACAGGGTGGCAAATAATCAGGCCTGGGTGTGGCTAGAGACAGTGAACTCAGGTGTGATAAACCATAGTTTTTACACAGTTACAATAGTTAGTGGCCTAGCCAGTCTCCAGACCTTAACCCCATAGAAAATTTGTGGACAGAGTCGAAAGTCCGTGTTGCCCCCAAAACATCACTGCTCTAGAGGAGATCTGCATGGAGGAATGGGCCAAAATACCAGCTACAGTGGTGTGCCAACCTGGTGAAGACTTACAGGAAACGTTTGACCTCTGTCATTGTCAACAAAGGTTATGTTACAAAGTATTGAGTTGAACCAAATTTATTGACACAATTGCAAACCATAATGTACAATTAAATTCTTTATAAATCCTACAATGTGTATTTCCTGGATTTTGTCTCTCCATAGTTGAAGGTGTACCTATGATGAAAATTACAGACCTCTCCTCATCTTTCTAAGTAGGAGAACTTGCACAATCAGTGGCTGACTAAATACTTTTATCCAAATAGGTTGGATTTATTTCTCCCTTAATAATAAACACCTTCATTTTAAAAACTGCATTTTGCGTTTACTTGTGTTGGTCTTTGATTAATATTAAATAATATATATATATATACTATATATGTGCTATACTATGCATTTTCAGAAGATGGGCAGGAATGCCTTCACTACTCTGCAACACCTGTCGAATGCTTCTGTGTCCTGCAGAATAGGGATGATGACAAATACATGTCTAGTGGTAATCACCAAGCCAATTACTAAATGATTAACTCATTAGTTGTTTCGCAATCATGGTATTAAACACTGGACTTTGGTGTAAACTGGTGCAATATACCTTATTGAGTTTAAACCAGTATAGTACTAAACAAATATACATAATTATCAAATGAATTGTTCAACTGTATTTTACCATTGTTTATGGAACCTTCACTTAAACATTGGAGCTAAAACGCACACACACAAATGTTGATGCACATGGACTACTTCACTCACTTTTTTCTAACGTTAACTACCTGATCGCAGCAGCAACATCAGTTACCTTGGCTAGGTTCCCTTTGCTATGGATATGAGCAGTTTTTGTTCTGGATTGGAAAACACTCGCAATACAGTTGTTAACAAAGTAAGTTTGTAATTGTTTTAACTGTATGCCATAATTTCTTTCCCATAACAATCTCTGTTGCACGCTGACAGAAGGCATCACACCCGAGGCATAATGAATTCAAACATCTTTAGCTGTGTCACTGTGTTCTCCATTAGATTGAGACAATAATGGGTAAAGCCCGTTGGTTGTTTAACTAGTAATGCCCATTAATTTGGAAATTAGAAGCAGAATGTTTAGAAGTTGAACAACTACCACCTACCACAAAACATTCGCTTCACTGTGCAAAGCAGAGGCTCATCCAAGTGAAGTGTATGACCATTTCATCAAAACTTACAAAGTACAGATGGGACAGAATCTGAAGCACCAATAATAGATACCAATAAGTGTGAAGTTCAGTCTTCATTACTTCTGTTAGTTATGGACGTAGTCTGGGCATGCAGCACCGTGTGGACACGCTCAAAATGGGGGTGAGGGGAGTTTTGTCACTTGGTGGTTGGTGGATGAAGCAGCGTACAACATACAGGTAGTAAGAAGTCTTTCGCAAAACTTTCCACTAGGGAGAATAGTTTGACCTGCTATGCCTGCAAGCCAACTCGGTAACTCATTCATCCAAGCTATAACAAAGTGAGTTCACTGAGCAGAGCACATGTCTTTGGAGACAAAAAGAGCTATGCACTATTAGAGAAAGAGTAAGTCAGACTTATTTATATAGCGCTTTTTACAATGGTCACAGGTTGTATTGCATTTGTGACACGGGAATATTTTAAAACCATGCTATATTTAATTGTTTTTTTTATTTTTATTCGTAAAGCACATTTGCTACAATATCATTTTGTATTTGTAAAACAACTCAGATTTTATTTATATTGTGCTTTTTTACAATGGAGGATTGCCTCTTTTTACAATTTTAGATTATCTGCTAATATCTATGGCCAATCCCAAATGAGCAAGCATACGGTGACAGTGGCAAGGAAAAACTCCCTGACCTTTATGAGAAGAAACCTTGGTAGGACCAAGACTCAAAAAGGGACCCAACCACCCTTGGGTGGCAATAGAGTGAAACTAATTTATCTGGTCAAATAAGTCTTATAGTAATAGTTCTAATAAAAAAACGTAAAAATATGCATATTGGCATAATGTAGTCCCAATACACAGAGTCACTCTAGGATCTTGAGTCCTTGGCAGAACAGTCCTTAGCACTATGCTATCAGGTTTTCTGCATAAACATTTTCTGTTTTTCTCTCCGAGCTGTGTTCCGACCAGTTTCCGGCCCCACCAATGATGTTAATTCTGATGGAGCTCCACTCAAGCTGCTTCCGTCATCAGCTCCCAGCCCCTCCATCATACCCGGGCCACTTAATTGTCGATGTGCAATAATTCACCATTTTATTTCGAACTTTGACTCCATGGACTTTAGTTCGCTCTTAGATTTTATCAATCTACGCCGCCCAAGGAGGTGGGGTTCCTTTTTTTTGGAGTCTTGTGTCCTCCAAAGTTTTTCCTTCCTAGAACTAGGGAGTTTTCCTTTCCTGCCCTGTCGCCCTAGGCTTGCCTCAATTTGGGATTGGAACGTAGTTGATTAGGAGATAATCTAAACCTGTAAAGTTGCTTTGAGACAATGCTCCATTGTAAAAAAGCGCTATATAAATAAATCTGACTTGAATTTGACTTTGACTTGATAAACTGTTTACAATTCTCAGCTGAGAAGAATTTTTTTGAATGACTGACAGAAAGCATCGGACAATAAATACAGGGTAGAAGGTTGTCCCCCTCCACAATGCAGCATGTTGACATTTTTAAGAAAACCACACACGCTTTCTATAACTGATGGGCCAATAAGCAGATTCACTTGTTCAAATTAGTAAACTTACAAGGGCCATTTAAAGTTACGTAGCTCATGGAGTAACATTTACTGGCTATACTGTTTTTATTTCCTATTCGTTCATATTTATATTTAAGATGTGTCCATACCATAAATAATCGTTCCTCTAACACAACCATGCATCTTTGTACACACACCTGGTAATCTCCCAGCAGCCAGTGCATCTCCGGGCAGGTGGCCATTCACACCATTGGTGGGCAGATTGCTCATGTGACCCAACATGCCACTGCGCATCTCAAGGTCAGTGGGATATGGCCTACGAGGGTCGCCTGATGGACGCAAACACATGACAGCAGTCTAAATATACATATATGTTTAAGTAACAGGGAAAAAAGAAACTGTACAAAAGAAGAATATTGCTTTTTCTGTTGATAGTGCGAACAGAAATAAGCCAGAGCATAGAACGGAACTAAGATGGCTTTGAAATGAAAACCCTTCATATAGAAGTAATATAATGAACCACTTATCTGACAGTAAGCATGACACTTCTGGGAAGAGAGGAATAGGGGAGGACGGAAACAGAGAGACACAGATAAAAGACAGAAAGGACAGCGAAACAGATACAGAACATACCTGGGACCCAGTTCAGAGGAGCGCACACTGCATTACTGGCACTTATCCTGTGAGCATACTTTATAATTTCTTCTGAAGAGATGCTACCTGTTAGACATAAAAGATCACATAGAAATAGACAATGAACTTCACTAGCGCAAAAGACGTCTGTTTGCTAGGTAAGCCATAGCTGGACAAGGTCAGATCTGCATTGCCAGGATTTCAATAAGTTAGCACATTCATATGAAAAAAATATTAGAAGAAATGCTGGTTAAGTTGCACTGTTTGAACACGAGAGATCGCCATCAACTTAACAGCAGTCTTACATTAGGACAATTCATCATCGGTTATTTGGAGTTGATTAGGATTTCACATAAATGACACTGCGTTAACGCATTTTCTTTCATTTAAAAAAAAAGAAAGCAACATCAGCATGGTTGGCGTAACACAGCGAGGCTGCTGAACCACCTTAAAAGGAATCACTGAAAGAAACAAAAAATCCACTGAAAGCCAGATGGCACATGCACTTCACGTGCGTGCAGTGATGAAAAATATGCTCCACATTACAAAACAACGAGCACTGTAATCAACTTCTATAAATAGTTGCTACCAAGTTGCAAATATTTCTGTACCCAAAATGCAGGGGGATGACTGAATCCAAAACAGTTATCGTCTAGAGGATACAAGAACTAACAGTGACTTTGCTTACTGGACCAAACAACACCAAGAGACTTGTACTCCCTAGTTAATTATATTAGTTTACTTACAACCACAAATCAGAAAAAGTTTGGAGAGTATGGAAAATGCAAGTAAAAATATATGCAGTGCTCCTTACATTTACTTTGACTTTTATTTCATTGCAGGCAGTATGAACCTGAGATACTTCATGTTTTTTTTTTCCAACTTCATTTCATTTGTTAATAAACATCCATTCCTGCATTTCAGGCCTGCAACACATTCCATAAAAAGTTGGTATGGGGGCAATTTAGGGCTAGTAATGAGGTTTAAAAAAAAATAAAAAATTAAAAAATTAAAAAACTAAACTAAACAAAACTAAATAATGATGTGATTTCAAACAGGTAATCTCAACAGGTGATTATAATCATGACTTGGTACAAAAGCAGTATCCACAAAAGGCTGAGTCTTTGAGGAGTAAAGACAGACAGATAACCTCTAGTTTGTCAACAAATCTGTAAGAGAATTATTGAAATGTTTAAAAACAATGTTCCTCAGAGAAAGATGGGAAGGGATTTACATATTTCCCCCTCTACAGTGCATAATATCATTAAACTATTAAGGAATCTGGAAGAATTTCAGTGAGTAAAGGGCAAGGGCACAAGCCTCTCCGCTGCGGATTACACCTTTGCTGCTATTTAGATACGGGTAGGGCTGGGACTTCATCCGGATTCCAGCGAATTTGTTGCACGTAACAAGTTGTCAACTTGGGATTTTTTTTAAGACATTCGATTAGGATCTGTCCGGATCTCAATTTTTTGGTGTTCTTTACCGTCCCATCAATCCCCATCATGGTCTTGTGTATTGCAAACAATGACAACTTGGTCAGGGGTGTTTCCGGTGATAAAGATTCCAAGAGTACAAACCGTTGCCAGTTGTCGATTCCGAGTCTATCAGTTTTCATTTGTTTGTAAATTTATCCATGTTTGTATGTAGAGGACTTCATCATTCCTGCTCCCCACCCACCTCGGAGAGCAACAAGGGGGTGCACAGAGCCGCGGACATCCTCCGGTTGTGCACCAGGGCTACAGGAATGGTATACGCAAGCAGCCATAAGGTGTTAAACGGCTACTCACTTGACCCTTAGCCAACACCTTCTGGGGCTCGTGGGAGTCCTAAGTGACTCAAACCAAGAGCCCACAGGGCAGGACTTGACCAGCTGATTGATTGGAGTTGGCCACTCCAACCTCCCGTCTATGTGAAGTCGGGGCCAAAGTGCTGTGTTGGGAGCATGGCAGCCGCAGCCGCCACTTTCCTCGAACACCAGGATCCCTCCCTCCACAGACACGGGTCGCACCCTACGGCAAACGGAGCGCCCCATTCGTTCGCCTTTTACGAACAGCAAGAGGGTGCTGAGGACCTACTCTGCCCCGGGTCCCCACGGGGGGCGTCTACTGTGTATACGTACAAGTTAATATTCTTTGTAAAAATTCTTCAACTTTGGAAAAAACATGAGAATGTCAGATTGTGAATTCTATAGTGAGCTGAGTGTATCATTACACCCCTAATCTAGATGTATCAGACAGCAATAATTTTAAATTTCTCCACATGACAGAAAGCTACAGTACCTTTTCTGGCGTTCTCAATGGATTTGAGTTTCTCTTTCGCCTGATACACAGCAGTAGCCTGGATTGAAAAAGGGAAGGAAAAAAAGAGACAGAGAGAGAGGTATAAGTGTAATGAAGCATCTTGGAGCATAGTGTGTTAGTCCTTTAAAAGTCCAGCCTTGATGCAATCATCATAATTAAAACGCATTGCTTTGTGTTGTTATATAAATGAAAGCCTGGGTTTGTTTGCAACTGAAACATACAAATTTGTTTATTTGGTTTAATTTAATGGGCCATTTCAGCGATGCACACAAGGCCACATCAGGACTAGCCATATACATACACACACTCAAGTCAATACCAACCTACCACAATCAATGAAACATACAAATAGGTTTGTTCCTGAACAGTACCCTTATATACATTAAACTGACAAATTATCTGCCTATTAAATGCCATCATGACTTACTTATGCATGTATTCCAACAATCAACATCTTCCTTAACAAATCATCATCCAAGAGCTACAAGGCTCAGGGTTTTTTTTATGTTTAATTTCTGATATAATGTTAACACAAAATACCGGGTATGCACTATATTCCATGGCAGCAAGAAATATTTTCTTGCAAAAGCCATAGACTGTGTCATGAGAACTGATGGTGAAACATTTTTCAGTTATACTAAATGCTGGAACTGTAATTGTAGGTACTGAGAAACTGAGAAAAATAAATAAAACAGAAGTCAAGCATTTACCTAGACCAAATATTAATCTTTATTCTAGGAACGTGTGTGTTCATATGAGAAATTATACATCGATAACAACTTCGTTCAGGTGTGCAAACACCTCATTTTCATTGGAAAATAAAAACAATACCACACACTGGAAGAAGAATATGTCTTAATGAAAAAACTGATTAGCATGAAATACAATGGGTGTGACAACATGCTGTAATGTTATTTTTACATGAGCACTACCTACAACTATAAGCTAATTTAATATGGAGCTAATTTAGTGCCAGGCCTTAGGAAATGTTATATTTATAGAATGTTTTGTTTATTTCCAAACATAACACGGTGTACAAAACACATTTACATTTACAGCATTTAGCAGACGCCCTTATCCAGAGCGACTTACAATTGATACAGTCTTACAATCCAAGTAATTGTGGGTTAAGGGTCTTGCTCAAGGACCCAACAGTGGCTGCTTGGCAGAGGTGGGATTTGAACCCTGGACCTTCTGGTCCAGAGTCCAGTACCTTAACCGCTAGGCTACCACAGCCCCAAAACTGTCCCTAAACACGAGTCTCTAACGTGCACACTGTTTACAAATACAAAACACAATGTACAAATACAAAACATGACTAACATGACACAGTATTTTCTTATCTATCGTATTACTATAAGACTTGTTTGTTTACATAAATTTGAGTCTTGGTCCTCCCAAGGTTTCTTCCTCATGACGGTTAGGGAGTTTTCCGTTGCCACTGTCGCCCTTGGCTTGCTCAATTTGGGATTGGCCAAAAATATTAGAAGATAATCTAAAACTGTAAAGTTGCTTTGAAACAATGTGCCATTGTAAAAAGCGCTATACAGTGGGGCAAAAAAGTACTTAGTCAGCCACTGATTATGCAAGTTCTTCTACTTAGAAAGATGAGAGAGGCCTGTAATTTTCATCATAGGTACACTTCAACTATGAGACACAAAATGAGAAAAAAAAATCCAGGAAATCACATTGTAGGATTTTTAAAGAATTTTTTTCTAAAACATCGTGGAAAATAAGTATTTGTAAATAAGCTCTCCTGTCCTCCACTCATTACCTGTATTAATGGCACATGTTTGACCTTGTTATCTGTATAAAAGACACATGTCCACAAGCCTCAGACAGTCAGACTCCAAAACTCAAACATGGCCAAGACCAAAGAGCTGTTGAAGGACACCAGAAGAAATTGTAGACCTGCACCAGGATGGAAAGAGTGAGTTCTACAATAGGCAAGCAGGTTGGTGTTGAATAAATCAAGGTGGGAGCAATGTAAGAACCTAGAAAGACATACAAGGACCATGATAATCTCCCCAATCTGGGGGCTCCACGCAGATTCATCCCGTGGGGGTTCAAAAGGATCATGAGAACGGTAGGCAGAAATCCACAGAATACACGGAGGGATGTTGATGAAGACTGCAGAGAGCTGGGACCAAAAGTAACAAAGGATACCATGAGTGACCGTACTAGCCGAGGGGACTAGATCCTGCAGTGCGAGTGCCAGGCGTGCCACCCTGCTTAAGGCAGTACATGTCTTAGGCCCGTCGAAGTTTCCAGAGAGCATATGGATGATCAGAAGAGGATTGGAGATATCATGTTGATCAGATGAAAAACCAAAATAGAACGTTTTGGTTGAAAAACTCAACTCGTCGTGTTTGAGGAGGAAGAAGGAATCTGAGTTGGCACCATTACCTACTGGACCTAAAGGACGACTGATCCATGTTAGGAAGAATGACACGGTGCATGTATGTGAGATTTACGCCAGAAACCTCATTCCACGTGAGAGCATTGAAGATGCGAACGTGGCTGGGTCTTCCAGCATGATAATGATCCCAAACACACCGTTCGGGAACGGAGGAGTGGCTCCATAAAAAGCATTCAATGTCCTTGGGAGTGGCCTAGCCAGTCTCCAGACCTCAGCCCAATAGAGGATAGAGAATGTGTGGAGGGAGTTGAAAGTCTGTGTTGCCCCAAAACATCACTGCTCTAGAGGAGATCTGCATGGAGGAATGGGCCAAAATACCAGCTACAGTGTGTGCCAACCTGTTGAAGACTTACAGGAAACGTTTGACCTCTAGTCATTGCCAACAAAGGTTATTTAACCAAATTTATTGACGAAATACTTATTTTCCACCATTTCTTTTACAATTAAATTCTTTAAAAATGCTACAATGTGATTTCCTGGATTTTTCTCATTGTGTCTCTCATAGTTGAAGTGTACCTATGATGAAAGTTACAGACCTCTCTCATCTTTCTAAGTAGGAGAACTTGCACAATCAGTGGCTGACTAAATATTTACTAAATAAACCTGACTTGACTTGTTTTACAAATACATAATGATATTGTAGCAAATATGCTTTACAAATAAAAATGAAAAAACAATTAAATACAGCATGGTTTTCAAATATTCCCATGTTACAAACACATACAACCTGTACAACTAAAGAAGCTTTTCGAATGAGAGGTAAAAAGTCTTCAAGAACCAAGAAGTTGTCCAGTTGCCTTCAGATTAACACTCAAGCCATCTGCGAATCATGTGACTTATGGCACACTTTTACTGGGTACAAACTTGTGTCCAGATTTTATCACAAATAAAGCTGCCCTTGTACAAATACATCACACCCGAATAGCAGGTGGCACTGTAGGTACAATTTTAAGATGCATCAGGGTGACACCATATTTGTCCAGGCAACTTCTCATAATTGAAGGCAAATAGAGTTTAACCTCGTTATCTCGCCAACCTCATCTCTCACCACCTGCGATGTCAGAATGCATTTCCCTCTATGCACTTTACCTCGCAAAGCCGTCAACCTCGGCGCCATTCCTGAAATGAGACAAACGTCTTGCCAACGTTTAATTTCTACTCCACCAAGTCTCCAAGTTTTCAGACCAGTCAGTAGGTGGCATTTCACTCCTACTGACAGGGTCGCCTTCCCTGCTCTCTCCTCAGCTGGGATCTCAAATTGCCGACAGATCTTGACCCTGCTTACTTTGATGATGCCTCGCTGCTAATTGTTATTGCTCCATTGATGTGTTAATTTCATTGTCTGTGCTCAGTAACAAAACGCTATATCAGCATCAGGTATGAATGTCACTTTGTCTACTTTTTTGTAATATTGTTAAGTCGCCAAACTCAGCAAAAATAGCTATGAAACAGATGTCTGCGAGTTTCAAATTCAGTGGAAACAAGCCTCTTCTGCTCTCAAGAATGAACTTTATCAGTACATGGTCTATATACCCTTCAAAACATCTCAAAGCTAAGAGATCAGTGCTAATGTATTGTGTACTGTGTCTCCAGAGGACTAAAAAGGACTTTACTATTGTTATCTTGTTTATTTATTTTTTGCATTTTCTTTTATCCTCTTCAAATTTGTAGACTCCTGACTCCAATGTTACGTTATTATGTTTTAAACAACTTCTCATAATCATCCAAAGATTTTGTACTGGGAAAACAAATGCATTATTATAGTCTAATAAATAAAAATAATAATCATAGATTAACAATAGTCAATAGTACATGTAGTATATAGTAATATAATAGTAGTATAACATAGTGTTCATTATTTTATTTACTGCAAGGGCTGTCACGATCATGAAATTTTAGCTGACAATTAATTGTCATACAAATAATTGCAATTAACTGTCTGCTTTTTTGCTTGAGCAAGACCCTTAACCCACAATTGCTTGGATTGTAAGACTGTACCAATTGTAAGTCGCTCTGGATAAGGGCGTCTGCTAAATGCTGTAAATGTAAATGTAGCCTATACCACACGATTTAGCACGCAAGTTTCACACTTCCAATACAGAGTGACAGTGACGCAAGCTAAGAATGTGCATCAGAATGTGTTGCAAGATGCATCAGAAGACATGACAGACAAAACCAGGTATTATATGAAGCAGGCAACATATTTTTTGACATTAGGGAAACCTTGGGGAATGGGAAAGTGTCCATCGCCGGCTGGGATGATGTATCATCTGTCTAATTGGATTATAAATCATTGTTTTTTTTCATCTAATGCAATTCCAAACACCAGATGTCATACTCACAGATGGATATCCCATTCAATTTCCTATTGTTTAAATTATTATAATTATATTTATATATAATTATATTAAAGAATTTTTATACTAGAAAAGCACACATTATTAGTGTTATTGCCTATATAGGCGATCACACTATTGTTATCCGATTCTGAACATTCCGAAATTTTCGTCGCGTATCAACTGCCGCAATTTTCGAGATATCGACCCCGTTCCAGCGCCACTGCGTCCGGTCGGGTCGGGTCGGGAATGGTGTGCTTGTATAGGGCTTTCCGGTCGAACTTTTGACACCTGTAAAGTGCCAAATTTTCCCATAGGAAATGAATGGGCCAAAAGTTAATGAATCATAACTCAGTCAGTTTTTGACATAGGGCTACGAAATTTGGCAGGCTTGGTCCCGGGTGCAATCTGAGGTGACGTGATGCCCATGGGGCCCCTGTGGACCCCGGCTGGGCACTGGGGCCACTGGAAGGCCAATGACCGTAACTAGGTCAGTTTTCGACCTACTGCCACAAAATTTGGCAGGCTTGGTCCCGGGGGCACCCTGTGGTGACTTAATTACCTTTGGGTCCATGAGGTACACTAAGGGTCGGCCGTTGCAGAGTGGCAATCACACTCGCATTTTCTTCAGGAAATGCACCTCTCTAGTTTTGAATTGTTATTCTTCAGAAATAAAAATAATGTTTTCCCCCAGTTATTTAATATATGGTAAAGATACAGTAAGATACGATAATGCCTTTATTGTCATTTTATATTACACAACAAAATTAGGATTGCTGCTCAGATTAAGTCAGTCAAACACCCAAAGACTTTTGATTAGTATTGCAGTGACAGCATAAAAATAAATATTGAATATAAGAAATAAAGTAAGGCCGTATTGCACTGATGGAATAGGGCATTTTGTTCACAATTTTAAACCTAGTGTTTCTAGTAGTTTCTTTTAATTGCAACGTACTAAAGTGTTAGGGTCTAGTGCTTACTACAGAATTCGCTCGGACCCAGGGAAAAGTACACCCTTTGTAGGATGCTCGCCCACACCACATGAACTTCACTTCACAAGCCCAGTCCTGGACTCGAACTAATTCAGCTCATGACTTGTTCTCTGCTGTTTTTATATTTTTCATTAACATTTCAACTGTAGACTGTTTAACCTTTTGGGATCGGAGGTCCCACGAGCATAAATAACTAATATCTCGAGTTTTTGTCCTAGAAACACAATAAACACACCCTAAGAAACCTTGAACGGTACATTTTTAAAATATATACAAGTTGAAACAAAATACATGTCGTTGTGAGATCAACATAATTATCAAGAGGCATGTTTCAGTCTGTGAGTCAGAGCACAAATCCTGATGGCACACCCATTCACAAATTCAGCTATTCATATGAAACAGCATGGTAAACCATCACAAACCAAACCGCTACTTCATCACATCACATTTTCTAAGCAGTAATATGACACTTTTTTATCATTATTTTATCAATTTCTTGTTTGGGTTTGAAAACGGCATTTTCAATAAACTGCAAAAGAGCTTTTACCGTCTCTTCTTACACTCTCCACACTTACAGATGGGGAGACAGACTAATGGGCCATTACCTCTGGGAGCTCTCATGAATATTTAATGTCTGAGCCACTGGCTTTGAAAAATAATATTGTCACTTCAAAGTTTTAAGGGTTAAAACTACATTCACCAGCCAATTTATTAGGTACACCTTGCTAGTAATGGATTGGACCCCATTTTGGCTTCAGAACGGTTTCTGATTCTTTGTGGCACATACTCAACTAGGTGCTGGAAACAGTCTTTGGAGGTCTGGACAATAAGGACACGATAGCAGTGTCCACAAAAGGCTGAGTCTTTGGAGATCCTCTGCCCGTCTTTGCTCCTCAGTTTGCCAACAACTGCATGAGAAAATTACTGAAATGTTTAAAAACAGCATTCCTCAAAGAAAGACTGGAAAGGATATGCATACGTCTTCCTCTACAGAGCATGATATCATTAAATGATTCTAGGCATCTGGAGGAATTTCAGTTTGTAAAGGGTAAGCTTGTCTCTTCCACAGGTGAATGTTTTTGCACTTTCGGAATTGGGAGACATTTCCCTAAAGACTGTGTGGATTTAGTCATTTGAACTATGAGTGGCATCGACTAATTATACCAAACTCGAAGCACTTCCGCCGTCAGCGTGGCTATCGGAGAAAAAGTGCTGAATCCTGTCTGATGACTGGTAGCGGGACCCGCTTTGCCGGAGCGAACATAATTCACAGTAGACAAGTCATCCCTGATACGTACAGCCAAAACTGGCAGTAGCAGCAAATGACTCGCTGGGCATAGTACTTTTTACAAGTGTTAGCATAGCGTTTGTGCTTTTCATGTGAGACTACAGTGTTTTACAACCCATTGTACCAAGTTCGCATGTTTTGTATGAAGTTTCACGCTCATACGAATTGCTGGATGGTTTCATACGTATCGAACATGGATCTGGCACACAACGCATTTTAGATCAAATGGACAAAGCAGTCTGTGACTATGGACCATGTACTGAAACTTAAGATAAAATATTAAAATTCTGTATATTTTTATCATCAGGATAATTATGTTTACATACAGCATTATTTAAAAAAAGACAGTAGTTACATTGCTTCAAAGAAACCCCAGCCAGAGCTGTCTCTGAACCCACAATAGTAAAGCACTCTGACTGACTTCTGCCCTCCCATTGGAGTTATGCCCCTCCCAATTGGAGGTTTTTACCAGCCTGCAGAAATACCCACTTAGGGAAATCGAAGCTGTATGTTCTTCTTGTATTTTGAAATGTGAATCACAGCCACGCAAGGCGTACTACTGCCAATTACCACGCACAGTGTACGTTTCCTATTTAACATACAAATACCTGAATTGGACGTTGCGAAAATATTAATTGTTTGTGATATAAACAAGTCCGGTAAAATAAATCGGAAAAACTGAACAAAAAACATGCTTTTTCATTCTGGCCCAGAAATAGTTGAATGCCTTGCCCTCCTACAATTCCAGGACATTTTAAGGACATTTTTTATACCTTGAATATGAAAAACCAAATTTAAAGACTTTTTAAATGATCTGTGGGTACCCTGTGAAATGCGTAAATCCCTTCCAATTTTTTCTTTGGGGAACAAACATTTAAATATTATTTTATTTTAAATAAACAATGGTTCTTGAAGACATTTTATTGACAAACTGGAGAAACCTTTGCTCCCTCAAAAATTAAGCCTTGTGGGATACTGCTTTTGTGCCAAACCAGGACAATCATCTGCTGATATCACCTTTTTGAAATCCACATCATAGATTGTTTTTTTTTTACCTCAATACTAGCCCTAAATTGTCCCATCCCAACTTCTTTTTGGAATGTGTTGCATGTCTAAAATTCAAGAATGAATGTTTATCAAGTCAAGTCAGATCTATTTATATAGCACTAAGTTTAGATTATCTCCTAATAACTACGTCCAATCCCAAACTGAGCAAGCCTAGGGTGACAGTGGCAAGGAAAAACTCCCTAAGTGTTATGAGGAAGAAACCTTGGGAGGACCAAGACTCAAAAAGAGACCCAACCTCCTTGGGCGGCGTAGATGATAAATCTAAGAGCGAACTAAATCATGGAGTCATAGTTCAAATAAAACGTAAAATATGAACTTCGGCATTAAGTGGGCCGGGTATGATGGGGCTGGAGCTGATGACGGAAGCAGCTTGAGTGAAGCTTCAGCGGATGAACTGAATTAACTGAAAAGGAGTTGTCCAGACAAACCAAAAATATCTTGGGATCATACTGTCTGCAATTAAATGAAAGTCAAAGTAAATGTAAGAAAAATTGTGTTTATTCCTATCTGCATTTCCCATACTTCCCCATCTTTTTTCTGATTTGGGGTTACAGAAAATTCTAAAGGGCCCACAAACGTTAAATCACACACTGCATCGAAATCAATTAATTAACTTTGAATGTGAAATTGGAGTCAAGTGTTTTCAGTCAATAGGATGACAATCAGTGTGAGAGATCACCATGTTGCATTTAAACAACAGAGATCTTTTTAAGTCCGACGTTCACAACACATTTGTGGAAATGCATCAAGGCACAGAAAGGAGATTTCGGAGGTCCTCAGAAAAAGATTTCTGTTGCTCCTAAGGCTAGAAAATGTTATATCTCTAAAGTGTCTAGACCAATACACAGTCAGATAGAGTGTGTACAAATGGAAGAAATTCAGCATCACTGTTACCCTCCTGAAATGTGATCGACCAACAAAGAACACTCCAAGACCAAAATGTGCAATAGTCTACAAGCATAGAAAAGTCCTCTCTCAGACAGGCAAATTAAGGTTCAAGAAACCACCATCAGGAGAACACTGAACAACAATAGTGTGCATGGTTGGGTTGCACAGAGAAAGTCACTTGGATCAGCCAAAAGGCTACAGGAAAATGTTTCGTGTAGGAGTTAGCCCGAAACAGAAACTTGTTGGTTAAACAAGAAGCAATGAGTCTTCAGAAAGGAAAACACTGCATTGCATCATAAGAACCTTATCTTATCTGTGAAACACAGTGGTGGTAGTATCATGGGTTGGGCCTGTTTTGCTGCATTTGGGCCATGACAGCATACCTTCATTGATGGGACAATGAATCTAAAACATAACAGCAAACTGTGAAGGAAAATGTCAGGACATCTGTCCATAAATTGAATCTCAAGAGAAACCTGGTCAGGTACCAACAGAGCAACCTTAAACACCAGATTCTCTACCAAAGAACCATTAAACAAAAATCCCTGACCTTAACTAAACAGACATGTTGTGGAACATGTTGTGAGCAGTTCATATGAGGAAACCCACCATCATCTCAGAGTTCAAGCTGTTCTGTTCTTAGGAATGGGCTAAACAAACTGCAGCTAAACATTTACAGACAGGAAAAATAACCAACACCAATAAATACTCTCCTACTGGGAATACTGAAGATACTCTCACATTCACGGTGCCAAACACCATGCTCATATCAAAAACTGCCTCTTTCAGTCACAGAAAACCTGCTATTCAGATGGAAAGTTCTGCATACATCTGCTACGTAAATACAGTATAGGTCTACAGATGCACACAGTTCCTAATATTAAAGGAATAACTATTTAACATTGCTTATCATGGTACACATTCATATCACAATATTGTCAGATAAGCAGTTTTCAATGAAAATGCTCACCAGGATGTGCTCAGCCTCTTTGAGCTGTTTCTGCAGTAGCTGGATGTCACCATCCCTCTTTTCGACTTCCTTCTCCAGCATTTGCATCTCCTCATGAGTTTTGCCCTGCATCAAAGCTGTCCGTAGCAGCTCCTGGAATGCTTTATCCCTCTGTACCAGCAGCTCCAGTACCTGCTTGCATAGATTCTCAGTTATACATTTCAGTGTTAGTCTTTATTAGAAAGTAAGACTTTTTGTGGTCTTCCAGAAGCTGCATGATGCAGAGTTCCAGCTCTGTATTTCTGATAATTCTTTCTGTTTTGGAAACTTCTGTTCCCCCATAGCTTGCTTTGATTTTTAAATGTTTACATGCAAGTGATGCTATATCTACAGTGCCTGGCATAAGTATTTAACCATTTTGAATTTTTCTTTTACAACCTGGAATTAAAATGAACTTTTTTGGGTTACTTACCCTTTGACTGATACATGCATTTCTTGACTAACACACATTGCTGAACAGTTTGAACGTAAAAAAAATATTTTATTCGGATATATTTCTGATTTTTGTGGTTGCCAATGCTGGTCAGTGGTTGCTGGGGGCTCCAAAGCCTGTCCCAGAATTCAGAGGGTCCAATAAACAAATGAAGAATAAACAAACACATTTATTAATTAAAATAAATGGGCAGATTTCTGGGTCAGAAGACTAATGCCTAATAGGTTTCAATATTCACTAATGAACATTTAAAACTAGAGTCACATGTTGTACCTGGGTGTCCTCACCAGGCTGGGGAAGTTTTTGGCTCCGTGACAATGCAACCATCTCTATCAGCTCTCTGCAACAGAAGACAAAGAACTATACAATATCTTTATATATAATTGTTTTAGCCAAAGAGAGAGAGACAGAGAGAGAAAGTCATCATGGACCTCTCAGAATGAGTGATTGACATTTTAACATTAGTGGATTTTCCATCCATCAATTTTTAGCAATTTTTGAAATTGCACAAAGAAAACCCTGAATGGAAAAAGTCAAAAACTTGAAAAATAAAAACCCACCAAAATATCACGACGAGGTAGAAAAGTCTAAATACGAAAAAAGGTGATGGAAAAGGGTTTTTCGAATAAACGATGACGTATGACGCTGTAAGTCACATGATTCTGTTCCACATGATCGAACCAAAAACAAAATAAAACAGTTATTGCTACATTTACCTAACAGTCGACCCGACTGAATGTGAACGTGACTGTTAAAATGATAATGTACCTTATTAAGAGATAAAAACCAGATAACGTTGCTGCCTGTTTACAGGGACGGAGAAGCTGCTGAGAGGCGCGTCATGTTATTGTTTAGCCAACCTGTGTTTCTCTTGGGGAGAATTGGGCAGCTACACTATTATGATTTGCTAGTAGCCCAGCACGCCCGCTAACATGGAGTACTACACTACACTAGCCAGTCCTAGCGGAGAAAGTAACTTGTCACAATAGCGTCATGGATAAGAAAAAGTCTCACCGGCACTAAATGCTAGCACAGTTGAATTAACTAGCTAAATCTAGTTTTATTCGCTGTAGTAGGTGAATTACCGAGAAATGGAAGACAACAAGCCTAATAATCATTAAAACTGGTAACAAAACCAACCTGGATAACACTTCTATGTCATTTAAAACTGACAAAAGCTTTTCTTTAGTAGACTTGTCGGTCGCCATGTTTTGGTTCCTTTTCTTCGTGTTGCGAGTCGGAAGTAAAAATTTGACCACAGCGCCACCGTAATGACAAGCACTACACGGCAGTTGCGATTTCTACTTCTTTTTTGGATTTATTGGCGACTGGTATACCACAAAATTACTTTAGCGTCACCAACTGCACTGGTGCATCATGGGTGGATAATATATATATACTGTATATACAGTGGGGCAAAAGTAATAGGTATACTTCAATTATGAGCAAATCATATTGTAGAATTTTTAAAGAATTTAATTGTAAATTATGGTGGAAAATAAGTATTTGGTCAATAACAAAAGTTCAACTGAATACTTTGTAACATAACCGTAGTTGGCAATGACAGAGGTCAAAGTTTTCTGTAAGTCTTCACCAGGTTGGCACACACTGTAGCTGGTATTTTGGCCCATTCCTCCATGCAGATCTCCTCTAGAGCAGTGATGTTTTGGGGCAACACAGACTTTCAACTCCCTCCACAAATTTTCTATGGGGTTAAGGTCTGGAGACTGGCTAGGCCACTCCAGGACATTGAAATGCTTTTTACGGAGCCACTCCTGCCCGAGCGGAGTGTTTGGGATCATTGTCATGCTGGAAGACCCAGCATCTTCAGTGCTCTCACTGATGGAAGGAGATTTTGGCTTAAAATCTCACAATACATGGCCTCGTTCATTCTTCCCTTAACACGGATCAGTCGTTCTGTCCCCTGTGCAGAAAAACAGCCCCAAAGCATAATGTTTCCACCCCCATGCTTCACAGTAGGTATGGTGTTCTTGGGGTGCAACTCCGCATTCTTCTTCCTCTAAACGCGACATTTGAGTTTTTACCAAAAAGTCCTTTTTTGGTTTCATCTGACTACATGATATTCTCCCAATCCTCTTCTGGATCATCCATATGCTCTCTGGCAAACTTCAGACGGGCCTGGACATGTACTGGCTTAAGCAGCGGGACACGCCTGGTACTGCAGGATCTGAGTCCCTCTTGGCGTACTGTGTTACTGATGGTAGCTTTGTTACTTTGGTCCCAGCTCTCTGCAGGTCATTCATCACGTCCCTCCGTGTAGTTCTGGAATTTTTGCTCACCGTTCTCATGATCATTTTGACCCCATGGGATGAGATCTTGCATGGAGGAGATTATCAATGGTCTTGTATGTCTTCCATTGTCTTACAATTGCTCCCACAGTTGATTTATTCACACCAACCTGCTTGCCTATTGTAGATTCACTCTTCCCAGTCTAGTGCAGGTCTACAATTTTCTTCCTGGTGTCCTTCGACAGCTCTTTGGTCTCGGCCATGGTTGAGTTTGGAGTCTGACTGTTTGGGGCTGTGGACAGGTGTCTTTTATACAGATAACGAGGTCAAACAGGTGCCATTAATACAGGTAACGAGTAGAGGACAGAAAAGCTTCTTAAAGAGGAAGTTACAGTTCTGTGAGAGCCAGACATCTTGCTTGTTTGTGGGTGACCAAATACTTGTTTTCCACCATGATTTACATTTAAATTCTTTAAAAATGTGATTTCCTGGATTTTTTTTCTCATTTTGTCTCTCATAGTTGAAGTGTACCTATGATGAAAATTACAGACCTCTCTCATCTTTCTAAGTAGGAGAACTTGCACAGTCAGTGGCTGACTAAATACTTTTTTGCCCCACTACATGTACTTTCTATGTATTTTTGGACTATTAATTATATTGCATATACTTATTATTAATTATTCCTTGCAGCTGAGTGTCAATAAAAGATACTGGGAGAATCCATGGGGCAGTTGCTGGTATCACCACTGAAGGTAACACGTTCATCTCTGTTTATCTCATATTGCATACTTTTTTATTTGCTGTCCATCCAAAGTTTTTACCTTTCCTGCCTCCATGTTCCCAAAGACCTCTAACATTCGCTTTCCAGGATTATCCCTTGAATGTCCTTTAAGTGACACCCATTATGCAATAGAGAGCAGAGTGCTTCTTAAATCCAGTGGTAGTTCTTACTTTTCCATCTGTATTGTGGGTACTGGTGATGTTTTAAAGGCTCCAACAGCATATCCAAATTGCTGTTGTTTGAGCTATTTCTGCCTTTTCTAGTAGGGTTTCAGTGGCAGAACTATAAATTATGCTCCAATAATCTATTACTGATCTAATGAGAGACACACAGCTAGCACCCTAGTCCACTCCTGGTAAACACTGTATTATGTTTGTTCCTTTTTATTTTTTTGCATTTAGCTATTCATTTTCAATAATGTTTCTGAATGTTAATCTTGAATCCATCCACACCCCTAAAACTTTCATCATTGTCACTTCTTCCAGTGTTTGATTCAGTTTTAAATATTTTATTTTTATTTGAAAAACACATGATTTGCTTTTTAAAATACGAATAACTGAAATTAGCACTTGTTTGCCCAATTCTCTACCTTTTTGACTGTATTTTGCATGCTCCTTTCTAATTGTGCAATATTACGCTCTCTTTTCCAAATGGCTCCATCATCAGCATATGAGCCATTCCACCGAATGGGTGCCATTTCCACCCCCAGGACATTACACGCATATATAATTAATATAATTTACTGTAAGAAACATTTTTGTTCGGGCCTACACTTTGGCCGTCCTTCACAGCAGTGTCTGCTCTCCCCACTATTCTGGGGATTCCCCAGAGCTGACAGTAGAGGCCACTGTTGGCTCAGTTATCGTGTGGAATCCCCACACTCCAGTGCATTCACGTTGGCATTACTGATTGGCAATGTGATTGCGTTGGGACGCGATTGCACCTGTCAGTAGGCGCCACATCCTCATCTACTGCTTGCATACTGTCCGCCTTCCGCTACGTTTGACAGCTTTTCATCGCTTTCTTGCTGCTCGAATCTTCCTCCTTTTTCCTTCAGGGACAACGGTACAAGTACTCCGACAAAGGGGGGGACTTGAGCAAAGCGAAGACACTTGAGGTAATTTCCAGGGCTTTAGATAGGAAAGGGAAAGCTCATTCACGCTTTGGAGTGGCGTTAGGTCATCCGGAAGCGTCTTCCTCCGAGCAGCTTCAGCGATCGCGGCTCGGCCGCTCTTCTGCGCTTGTGCGCATCTCCCCGACTTTGGTGCCCCACTCCAGTGAGCGATCAGCCAGGAGTATCCGTGGTACGTGCCTGCTGGGGACCTGCATCAGCCTCATGCTCCCTTGGTACTGGGAGGACCGTGACACGCTCTTTGCAGGCTTTCCGCTCGGACTCACGCTCTCGTGGAATCGGAAGGATCGTGAGATTCCTCTGCGGATCTCTCAGCGGAGAGTCACTCGCCGTAACTCTGAACGCGCTGTGGTCGCACTGTGCACGCGCACCCTCAGTATTCTTCGGCTTTCTCTGGCGCAGCCGAGCTCCAGCGAACAGAGCTCAGGCTGATGCGCTCGGACCCTTTCTACGCATAATCTCGCTGTTATTCATGTTAAAACATCCGTTTTGGTCGCGCTGCCTATCAGCGTGCATCTTGTATTTCCTTTGGCTCCGTCATAGTTTTTAAACAGTTTAATCCTTATTTTGATTACGCTATAGGCGTCTCCTTCGTCTGCCATTCTCCTTACCTGCTCTTCCTCCCGGGTCCTAGTGTCTGGCGCCGTGGCAAACCGTGATTACACTCGTCTCTGACACTAGGGTTCGGGGGTTCTATTCCCAGGTCCTGCATTAACTGCAGGCTTGGTTATTGTTTTTGCTTATCATTTATCATTATTTATTTTGGTTCACTAATTCCATCTGGAGCTAACTGCACTTGGATCCTAACTCTCAATAAAATAATATATTATTTAAAAGAAACTTTTGTTGATTATTTTCTTTGTCACGCCCGCGACCGGCTCGTCAGATCGCACCCGCAGTCCGCAACGCTCCAGGTCACGTGACGCGGGCTCGACAGATCGCACCCGCAGTCCGCAACGCTCCAGGTCACGTGACGCGGGCTCGACAGATCGCACCCGCATAAATATGACCTAAAACAACATCAGATTTTCACACAAGTCCGAAACGTAGATAAAGAGAACCCAGTTAAACAAATGCGGCAAAAATATTATGCTTGGTCATTTATTTATAGAGGACAATGATCCAGTATTACATATTAGTGAGTGGCAAAAGTATGTGAACCTTTGCTTTCAGTATCTGGTGTGACCCCCCTGTGCAGCAATAACTGCAGCTAAACGTTTCCTGTAACTGTTGATCAGTCCTGCACACCGGCTTGGAGGAATTTTAGCCCATTCCTCCGTACAGAACAGCTTCAGCTCTGGGATGTTGGTGGGTTTCCTCCTCACATTAGCTGCTTGCTTCAGGTCCTTCCTCCACAACATTTCCATTGGATTAAGGTCAGGATTTTGACTTGGCCATTTCAAAACATTAAGTTTATTATTCATTAAACATTTGTTTTTAAAACGCTTTGTGTGCTTGAGAGGCCCAAACCATGGATACTTACTACCACCACCATGTTTCACAGATGGGATAAGGTTCTTATGCTGGAAATGCGTTGTGGTTTTTCTTTTCGCAAAACATAAACGCTTTCTTTTAAACCAAAAAGTACTACTACTTTGTTTTCTCCGGCAACAAAATATTCTTCCAATAGCCTTCTGGCTTGTCCACGTGATCTTTAGCAAACTGCAGACAAGCAGCAATGTTCTTTTTGGAGAGCAGTGGCTTTTCCTCCTGCAAACCCGCCATGCACACAATTGTTTTTGTTCAATGTTCTTTCTGATGGTGACTCATGAACATTAACATTAGACAATATGAGAGAGGCCTTCCAGTTAGAAGTTACCCTGGGGTCCTTTGTGAAGTCGCCAACTATTACAAACCTTGCTCTTGGAATGATCTTTGTTGGCTGACTGAACACTCCTGCGGGAGGGTAACAATGTATTTCTTGGAATTTCCGCCTCCATTTGTACACAATCTGTCTTACCTGCAGATTGGTGGAGTCCCAAACTCTTTTAGAGAGCGACGTTTTTTGTAACCTTTTCCGGCCTTATGAGAATCAACAGCTCTTTTTCTGAGGTCCTCAGAAATCTCCTTTGTTGTGCCAAGATACACTTCCATAAACATGTGTTGTGAAGAGCAAGACTTTGATAGATCCCTGTTTCTTTAATACAAAACAGGGGGCCCACCTCACACCTGATTGGCATCCCATTGATTGAAAACACCTGACTCTAATTTCACCTTCAAATTAACTGCTAATCCTAGAGGGTTCACATACATTTTTGCCACTCATTAATATGTAATATTTGATCATTTTCCTCACTAAAGAAATTAATAAGTATAATATTTTTGTCTCATTTGCCTTAAATGGGTTCTCTTGTGTGAAAATCTGATGATGTTTTAGGTCATATTTATGCTAGAAATATATGAAAATTATAAAGGTTCAACAAACTTTCAGCCACCACTTGTACCAATACATGTGTGTGGTGTTACAAGGTCTATGGAACCCCTTTGAACATGGAGACAAAAGCATTTTTTGCTTTCCCAGAACATAATTTTAAATATGTATACAGTTATTTTTTGGTACATTATTTGCAGATGTTAGTGCTGCAATAGGTTTGTAAATTACCAGCAAAACATTTGTCTTTTCCCATTTTTTCAACGGGGCAAGATATTCTGTTATTATTCCAGGCGGTGCTAGCCCTGCTTCCTTCCCGTATTTTAATACAATAAATGTAACCCACCCTGCCTCTTGTGCAGTTTCCGATAAGTGCTTGATCATGTCACTATAGATTAAGTCCTTCCCTGGGGGAGATCATGTCTCACTTTTGTTAAAGGCTAGTTTTAGTTGATTTATTTATGACAAAATCTAAATCCAGCGTTGTATTTTGTTACTTTATTTTTTTCGATCGGATGTCTGGTCCCTGGAGTTTTGTATTGAAAAATTGTATTTTCTATTATATTTTTAGTATCTTCTAATAAATTACTATTACTTGTCCAGTTCAAGTCAGCTTTATTTCTATAGCGATTTTTTAATGACAGACCATTGGTCTCAAATTAGTGTTTACGATTTTTTAGATTGTCTTCTTGAATTATGACGCCAATGCTATGTATAGAACAGTGTATTTTTAATTGCCAGAAATATAACAGTGTAATAAGTGGCCAGGAATGAGTAAGAAAACTCTTTCAGACACAACTATCTTCTGTTGCTGCAGCCGAAAGAAGCACTGCCCTACCACATGCGCTACATGAAAAAGCACAACGACACGCGAGTTAAGGCAATCACGTGATTGTGAGGAAGCGGTTGCAATGTGAAGGCACGGAAGTAGACTGGAAAGGCCGGAAAGCGTTCTGCTCAACTGATGTTGTTTATGCTATTATATCCGCAATTTAACTCAGACCTGCCTTAATATAAAGAGACAACAACGAATCCGTATCCTTAACAAAGCCACAAGAACTTCACATCGTAAGTATGATTCCAACTATATTAATACAAAACAATATAACTCAGGTGTGAGCCAAATCAAATTCCTCCTTTGGTCAATATGTTATTTGATACAAATCAGATGATGGCTACTAATATTCGACATTATGCTCCTCCTAGACTACATAGATGTGGCGTTGTTTTTTTAAATCTTTTTATTTACGATTTGACGGCCTGTTTGTGCGTACTTGTCGGTAAAACACTGCATTGTTTGAAATGTATCTGTGACAGGCTGAAATCCAAACGACTCTTCAGTGTGTGTACTTTAGAGTGCCTTTCACAAAATTTTTGCTGCTGCTAAACATGCGCAAAAAGGTCTATATAAAACAGTTTTATAATTTGTCCTTTTTAACTGAAAAGAATTAACAGAGAATACAATTTCTAAACAATATTGCGAGTACAATGACTGAAAGTTAATTAATATGTGTGTGTGTATGTGTATATATATATATATATATATGTGTGTGTGTGTGTGTGTGTGTGTGTGTGTGTATATATATATATATATATATATATATATATATATATATATATATATATATATATATACACACATATACAGTGCCCTCCATAATTATTGGCACCCCTGGTTAAGATGTGTTCTTTAGCTTCTAATAAATTGAGTTTTTATTGTGGAAACATACTCTTACACTGAAAATTGTAGAAAAATGTAACCTTTAACTCAAGTGAAGTTTAAGGGGGAAAATAAAATCCCTGTCTAATAAATAATTATTCTTCATAAAATCACCTGTTCCACAATTATTGGCACCCCTAACAATAAATGTAATTAAAGAATTTCTGTCACTTCTACAGTAGTTTACGAAGTTAATCAGAGTATGTAGGAACATTTAATTAGCAATTCACAACTTCCTGTTTCCCTGGGGTATAATTATGACGTGACACAGAGGCCATTTCTCTTCAACATGGGAAAGACAAAGGAACATAGCATTCAAGTAAGGCAGATGTGTGTTGACCTTTACAAGTCAGGCAATGGCTACAAGAAAATAGCCATTCGCCTGCACCTGTCCATATCTACTGTCAGAGGAATTAAGAAGTTTAAAGCAACTGGGACAGTGGTAAACAAGTCTGGACAAGGACGCAAGATTATTTTGCCACCACGCACAGTGAGGAGGATGATAAGAGAAATAAAAAGTTCTCCAAAGCTCACGGTTACAGAACTGCAACAAATGGTGGCATCTTGGGGTCACGTCTCCAAAACAACCATCAGGCGCTATCTACACGCCAACAAGCTGTTTGGGAGGCATGCACGGAAAAAACCTTTTCTCACTCACAATTATAAACGAAAACGTTTGGAGTTTGCTAAGCAGTACTGGAACTTCAACTGGGACCGTGTGCTTTGGTCAGATGAAACAAAGATAGAGCTTTTTGGCAACAAATGCTGTAAGTGGGTCTGGTGTAACACAAGAGCTGAGTATGCAGAAAAGCACCTCATGCCCACTGTGAAATACGGGGGAGGATCAGTGATGCTGTGGGTCTGCTTCTCTTCCAAAGGCCCAGGGAACCTTGTTAGGGTGCATGGCATCATGAATGCTTTGAAATATCATTTTAAAACAAAATTTGGTGGCTTCTGCCCGAAAGCTGAGGATGGGTCGTCACTGTGTCTTTCAGCAAGATAATGACCCTAAACACATGGCAAGATCTACACAGAAATGGTTGACCACACACAGAATCAAGCTCCTCCCATGGTCATCTCAGTCCCCAGACCTCAACCCCATTGAAAACCTGTGGCGTGAGCTGAAGAGGAGAGTGCAGAGGAGAGGACCCAGGTCGCTGGATGATTTAGAGAGATTGTGCAAAGAGGAATGGTCGAAGATCCCTCTTTCTGTGTTCACCCATCTTGTGAAACATTATAGGAGAAGATTAGGTGCTGTCTGTTTGGGGGGGGGGGGGGGGTTGGCAAAAAAGGGGGTTGTACCAAGTATTAACATCAGGGGTGCTAATAATTGTTGGCACACATTATTTGAATGTTAACAATTATTTTCTTAATTTGGGATTTTTTCCTACTGAATAAATGCACTTGAGTTTAAAGGTTTATTTTACTCTTTTTTCCATCGTGGTCCTATATTTATTTAGAAAAAAAAAAAAACTCAATTTATTAGAAGCTACAGACCCATCTTAACCAGGGGTGCCAAATAAGTATGGAGGGCACTGGGGGTGGAGTGTGTGTGGGGGGGGAGAGAGAGAGAGAGAGAGAGAGAGAGAGAGAGAGGAGAGAGAGAGAGGCGGAGGAAGCGGACTGACGAGGAGAGGGGGATTCTACTTTACCCATTCCCCTAACCATCACCCCACTTCTCCCATCTCCATCCCCACCCCCCGTCCCTCCCCTCCCCCCCAACTCCCCCCTTTCTCTATCTTCAATGCGAGCTACCATCCCCTTTATCCCCAATGTAACCTTACCCTATGCTCCCAACCCCCCGTCCCTCCTCACCCCCCCCCTATTACACATTCCCTGCCCACTTTTCCCTCTCCTTCTCTCGCACCCCATCCCTAGCCCCAAGCGAACTATCCCATCCCGTCCCTCCCTTTCTCCCAACACCATTATCTCTCCGCACATACACCCCTCCAACTTTTCCCAATTTCAACCCCCCCCCCCTTCTCCCGTCCCCTCCCTCTTTCCCTCTTGCCCCCATCTATGCGCTACTATTTAGTCCCGCCCCCTCCATAACGCGATCCCCCCCAGTTTTCTCCCCTCTCCCACCCCTTACTATTCATATAGTCGTATCCCTATAGTACCATACATACCATACATACACATATTAATTAACTTTCATCATTGTACTCGCAATATTGTGTTTTTTGTGTGTTTTGTGTATGTGTGTAGATCGTATCTCCTCTGTGTGGCTTGATGCTGTGTGTGTGGTGTGTTGGTGTTATATATAGATATATAGATATAATATATATATATATATATATATCTGTATATATAATTCATTTTCTTAATCTTATTGATTCTGAAACAGAAGCTGGTGTCCAGCTCATTACACATACTCACACAGTTTTGGACCCTTAAGAGAACACCCAAGGAACCATAACACAATGTCTCTTGAAACTGTGGGAGGAAACCGGAGTACCCCGGGAAAACCCATGGGGAGGACATACACAAAGGACCTAGAACCCCCCCACCTGGGGATTGAACCCAGGACCTTCTTTTTCTCTGCGAGGTGAGAGTGGCGCAAAAATTATTTAGTCAGCCACTTCAACTATGAGAGACAAAATGAGAAAACAAAATCCAGGAAATCACATTGTCGGATTTTTAAGAATGTAATTGTAAATGATGGTGGAAAATAAGTATTTGGTCACCCACAAAACGAGCAAGATTTCTGTCTCACAAGACCCTGTAAACAACTTCTTCTTTTAAGGAACTCTTCTGTCCTCCACTCGTTACCTGTATTAATGACACCTGTTTGACCTCGTTATCTGTATAAAAGACACATGTTCCACAGCCTCAACAGTCAGACTCAAAACTCAGACCAAGAGCTGTTTGGACACCAGGACGAAAATTGTAGATCTGCAGCAGGCTGGGAAAGGGAATCTACAACAGGCAAAGCAGGTTTGGTGTGAATAAATCAACTGTGGGAGACAATTATAAGAAAATGGAAGACATACAAGACCATTGATAATCTCCCTCGATCTGGGCTCCACGCAAGATCTCATCCTGTGGGGGTCAAAATGATTCATGAGGCAACAGTGAGGAAAAATCCCAGCAGAACTACAAGGAGGGACCTGATGAATGATCGGTGCAGGGAGCTGGGACCAAAGTAACAAAGGCTACCATCAGTAACACACTACGTTCGTGAGGGGACTCAGATCCTGCAGTGGCCAGGCGTGTCCCCTGCTTAATTAAACAGTAACATGTCCAGGCCTGTCCTGAAGTTTGGCCAGAGAGCATATGGATGATCCAGAAGAGGATTGGGAGAATGTCATGGTGGTCAGATTGAACCAAAATAGAACGTTTTGGTTTAATAAAACTCAACTCGTCGTGTTTTGAGGAAGAAAGAATGCTGAGTTGCATCCAAAGAAACACCACATACCTCCTACTGTGAAGCACTGGGGTGGAAACATCATGCTTTGGGGACTGTTTTTTTCTGCAGAGGGGACAGGACGACTGATCCGTGTTAAGGGAAGAATGAAACGGGGGCCATTATCGTGAATATTTTTAAGCCAGAACCTCCTTCCATCAGTGAGAGCATTGAAGATGGAATGTGGCTGGGTCTTCCAGCATGACAATGATCACAAAACACAACCGCTCGCGCAACGAAGGGTTTGGCTTCGTAAAAAACAATTTCAAGGGTAGTCAGTCAATTTAGCCAGTCCTCCAGATCTCAACCCCCATAGAAAATTTGTGGAGGGAGTTGAAAGTCCGTGTTGCCCCAAAACATCACTGCTCTAGAGGAGATCTGATGGAGGAATGGGCTAAAATACCAGCTACAGTGTGTGCCAACCTGGTGAAGACTTACAGGAAATGTTTCACCTCTGTCATTGCCAACGAAGGTTATGTTACAAAGTATTGAGTTGAACTTTTGTTATTGACCAAATACTTATTTTCCACCATAATTTACAAGTAAATTCTTTAGAAATCCTACAATGTGGTTTCCTGGATTTTTTTTCTCACTGTTTGTTATACCAAGATGTGTCAACACATCTTAAGAGTGAATGAATGAAGACATCTCTCTGTCTTGAGACCTGAAAGTAAATGTTTTGAAACATGGAAGTAATAATTTTGTGAGTCCTGAAGACAAGGCATGACTTCAAGACATGACATGTCTTGAGAGACAGAGATCTTATGTCTTAAGATGTTTCAGTTTAGAGCAAATATTGCTTCTCAAGGTGATTTAATGGGTTTTTTTTTTCATATTAATGCCATGTTTTATTAATTGTAATACCTTTTTAAAATTGTTAATAATTTAAGGTAGTCTAATCATTTCTACATTCTTGAAACCCTTCAGAAGTATTAGTTTATATAAATAGGATCATCAATTTTAACACAGATTAAAAAAGGTTGTGACATAAATTTGGTTTAAAAATAATTTTAAATTAGGAAAACAAGTAACAATAACAAGAACTAGATTTTATATATCAGTAACATCAGTGTTTTTGAGATTTACAGAATACTGAAAACTGTAAAATTCACAATAAGTTAAATTAAATAAATATCTAAATGCTAAATCTAAGTGCACTGTTCTTCATCTCGATCAGTTCAACAATACATTTTGAGTTGAGAGACCTCAAAAATATCAATGAATAAGCTGCGACTGAAACTACTCAAATATTTAGGCAGAATTTCCTTCCCCTCTCTCCAGCTGCAGGTTAGGATTCCTCTCATCACATGCAGGATGGGTTTTCTATTCTCAGACTCCTACCCATAGAGGGCTGCAGTATTACTGGCATTTTAACCTATGACCTCTTGACAAACATGCTGTTAGAAGGTTGCGCTGCTCTAGAGATGTTCTAAAATATATTTTATATTTTTTTGTTTTTTATAAAATATAAAATGATACATTTTTTGGCAAAGTTGCAGATGGTAAATTCTGAAAATGCATAATATTCATAAATTAAAAAAAAAATTCAGAACAAACCGAACAATAAAGTAGTAATAATAATAACTAGAAAGTGCAGTTCCTGTAGAAACTGTGTGTGTTGCGGTGGTGCGTGCCCGATTGATGTGGATCATGGACTGAGTGTGCCAATTCTCAAAGCTGTAGGTTGACAACTGATTGAATTAAAGTCAATGTTTCCATGGCTGTAAGTCGAAACATGACCATTGACATGCCAGGGGCCCCCATGCCCAGCCAGGGCTCTCAGGGGCCCATGGGCATCATGTCTCCTCAGATTGCACCCAAGACCAAGCCTTCTGAATATTGTGGCCATAGGTCCAGAACTGACTTGCACTCTATGACATTCCAGGGGCTCCAGTGCCCAGTTGGGGACCTCAAGGGCCCCAAAGGCATCACATCTCACCTCAGGGTGCACCTAGAACCAAGCGTTCCGACATTTGTTTCCATACGTCAAAAACTAACTGAGTTAGGCTTAATGAAACTCCAGGTGCCCAAGGGCCCAGTCGGGGACCTCAAGGGGACCAATGGCATCAGTTTTCACCTCTGGTTGCACAAGGGACCAAGCCTGCTGAATTTTGTGTCTGTAGGTTCAAAACTAACTGATTTACAGTCAGTGACTTTCCAGGTGCCCCAGTGCCCAGTCAGGGACCACAAGTGCCCCAATGGCATCCTTTCCCACCTCATCTTGCACCAGGGAACAAGCATGCTGAATTTTGTGTGCGTAGGTCAAAAACCAACTGAGTTATGGTCAATGACCTTGCAGGGGCTCCAGTGCCCAGTCAGGGACCTCAAGGACCCCGAAGGCATAACGGGTCACCTCAGAACCTCAGGTGCCCCATGTTCATCGCTTGTCACCTCAGGGTGTATCCGGGACCAAGGTTACTGACTTTCATGGCCATAGGTCAAAAACCAACTGAGTTATGGTCAATGACCTTCCAGGGGCCCCAGTGCCCCGTCGGGCTCTCAAGGACCCCAAAGGCATAACAGGTCACCTCAGAACCTCAGGTGCCCCATGTTCATCGCTTGTCACCTCAGGGTGTATCCGGGACCAAGCCAACCTAATTTTGGGGCTATAGGTTGAAAACTGACTTAAATACTTTCAATACCGTATTTTTCGGACCATAAGGCACACTTAAAATCCTTTAATTTTTTCCAAAATCGACAGTGCGCCTTAAAATGCGGTGCGCCTAATTCTGGTTGTGCATTCTGAC
>JAJAGP010004300.1:0-12715 GCA_025084515.1 Ancistrus triradiatus | reverse complement strand
AATTAGCTTTATAGCATATAAACTTATTCAAGTCATATGTTTCTTTTTCAGGGAAAACATGACCTTGTAAATCCAATTCCCAGTTAATATGAGGATACTACCCCTGCTGTATCTTTATGGGGTTCTCAATTCACAAGGTATGTTAAAACCAAGTATTTAAACTCTGTATGTCGTGTGGTAGACTCATTTGCTTTATGAAATTATTTTTCAATTGTCTGAAGAATCACACAATTGATGAACAATACATTTTATAATGAAAAAATTGTAAACTTTTCTATAAAGGTTTGTGTCTATCCAGTTTAGCTAAATATCTTCAGCTTACAATTGTAACAGTGCTGTAATATGTACTACTTCGTATTAAAGAATGCAAGAATTAAAATGCAATTAAATGAAATATGATTTCATGCATAAAGGCCAACATTTAACATTTCCCATTATAGCCATAATCTAACACAGTAAGTCATCCACATTGGCTTCCAGCATCAAACAACAAAACATGTTTTTATGGAAACTGACGTTCTTCATTTATACTAAATCTGTAGTCTTACTTTACAACCATTTAACTGCTACCATACGATAACTTCAGTCACAGACTCGCGCTCTGAGGCTGTGCTTCTAAATATGAAATGCACGGTGACATGGGGACAAACTGTCATTTAATGCTCACAATTTAAACACTTTTGTAATGGCACGTGAAAGGTTGGAACCTAATTAAACAAAGGAGACAAAAATATTATACATGGTCATATAGTGATTGAGGAAAACTACAGTGATGGTTAAGTTTGTGAACCTTTTAGAATGTTTTATATTTCTGTATAAATATGACCTAAAACATCAGATTTTCACTCAACTCCTAAAAGTACATAAAGAGAACCCAGAGTAGCAGAATATGACTACACCTTTAAATTGATTAATTTTTGAACAAATAGGGTACCACCAGATAGCTTATAAAGATTTATAGATGGCACTATGAATGCCTGTGGATATACAGTACCAAAATACTCACTCACAAAATGAATCCCAGTCTGCAGAAGCTTGACAGAAGAGGAATATTCCAGTATGATAACGATCCAAAGTACACTGAAAAAATCATGAAAGAGTTTCTAAAGAAGAAAAAAGTAAAACCTGGCCAAGTATGTCGCCTGACTTGAATGCAATAGAACACCTTTGGGAGATTTTAAAGAGAAAGGTAGAGCAACACAACTCCTCCAGCAAAGAGCAGCTGAAAATAAAATAGTCTCTGAAGAATGGCAGAAAATCTCTCCGGATATTTGTACAACACTGGTATCTTCCATGCTGAGGAGGATTGAGTCTGGATTCGACGGTACAGTTTTAGTCCATAGCAGTCCAGATTTCTCGATAATGACATCACTGCAAACAAAGGTGATGGTGGCTGGCTATCAATTACAGAACACACAATGGGTGCAGTGACAACAAATTTCCTTCTGCTAAGTGACTGGAAATGGTCCAAGCTGAGATGAGGGTGAGTGGTGAAGGTGCTACCTGTGTCTGGATGGTGGATAACAGAACTGTGGGAACTGCTTGTGCTTGTCGGTGGATCAAGCGATCAACTCTACTAGTGGACTGTCTGGGCCACCTGGAGCCTGTTTGCCATATATCCTGTCATGGAAGCACTGCTCTCAACACCACCTAACAGCTAAGTCAGAATGGCCTAAATGGCAGGCAATTCATCAAAACGACCATTATGCTTCTCTCAGTCCAGTGATGCACCTCCTCTCAAAGTCTGTCAGGTGGCCAAAATGTCTTCGAGTGCATTGTAGAGGCATGTCTAGCAGTCAACGGTCCCTCACAAAGAAGTAAACTACCCAAAAGTAGTATCTGAGAGCCTTTTATAGGGAAGTGAGGGAAGCACTTTTACGCCCTCTTCTGGCAAAACCCAGTGTCTGATCAGAGTAGGGCAAAGCTACGTGTGTGTGTGTGTGTGTGTGTGTGTGTGAATGGACCAAAGACAGATTTATATGCAGTTTGGTACGAGCAGTTTGATATGCTGATCAATCACTTCAGTTGGTGGTTTAGATGGTGGGTTATAGCCTAATGTTAAACAAGCATAAATGCATTCATCTCTCCCAGATGCATCTGAGTATCCTGCCCAATACTTTACGAAATCCATGATGTCCATCTCTCCATGCCCAGTGTCTAGTCCAGTGTGGTGCTGCACGTTGCTAGCATAGTGGTGTCACAACAAGGTAAAAAGTGTGATGCCAGCCATCTCTATGTCAATTCGAAAAAAGAAGCAAGGGCCAGGTGAAACTGGCATCAAATTTCTTATGCCCCTGAAGATGTTCTTGTACACCAGGCAAGCAACAGTGTATTTCCAACAGCACAGAAATGTACTTGTCTCGAGCTACTGATTTGGCCACCCATGTTGTGCATGAATTAAATGCCTGAGGTATGTTGTACCCAAGCTTTGAAATACTATATTTCTCTCTTAGTAAAACAAGCATAATTGTTTCATCTATAACATGGAGCATTTCTGTTAGTGAGTTAGACATGAATACAGACATAGCTTCCTCAATCAATATTTTAGTCATATTGAAAACCTTTCATAAACACCCCATGTTTGGTTTCACTATCCCTTGCTAAATAATACACGCATCAGGGTTTTATCATAATAATTGAAATGAAAGTCTGCGTCTCCTTGTATACCAACGCTTTCATAAGCAGGAAGAACTGATGAGCTAAAAACACAAGTTGTTTAAATTTTGCTGTTTTGTGGCACTTTGTTTAAAGTGTGCCTGCTTACTGTCAGACCTAAATATCGACACCAGAATAAGAAAGGCAAAAGCCAAAGGCATATTAGTCATCCACCATGACTGGTCAGAGTAAGGAATGTCGTGGAACTGAATGGTGACTAATGCAAACGGTTGATGGGTACGATGTGTGTTAGATAAAATTATTTTGAACATAACTCTTAAATATTCACTCATTTGCCACATTATTAGGTACACCTTGCTAGTACTGTATTGGACCCCCTTTTACCTTCTGAATTGCCTTAATACTTTGTGACATAGCTTCAACAAAGTGCTGGAAACATTCCTCAGAAATTTGGTCCATATTGACATGATAGCATCACGATACCTGATATGGCAGATTTGTCGGCTGGACATCCTTGATGCGAATATCTTGTTCCACCACATCCCAAAGGTGCTCTAGTGGATTGAGATTTGGTGATTGTGGAGACCATTTGACTACAGTGAACTCACTGGCATGTTCAAGAAACCAGTTTGAGAGGATTTCAGCTTTACCCTCAAAGTAGCCATTAGAGAATGGGTACACTGTTTGTAACAGGATGGATGTGGTCTGCAGCAATACTCGGGTAGGCTGTGGCATTGAAATGATACTCAATTGGCATTAAGTTTCCCAAAGTCTGCCAAGATGTATTCCCTTCACCATTATACCACCAGCAGCAACCTATTGATACAAAGCAGGATGGACCCTACCATTTGAATGTCGCAGCAGAAATCTAGACTCACCATATCAGGCAATGTTTTTCCAATCTTCTGTTGTTTAATTTGGTGACAATGTGTGAATTGTAGCTTCAGTTGCATGTTCTTAGCTGACAGGAGTGGGGCCTGGTGTGGTCTGCTGCTGCTGTAGCACATCTGCTTCAAAGTTTGATGTGTTGTGCATTTAGAGATGCTCTTCTGCATGCCTCTGTTGTATTGAGTGGTTATTTGAGTTACTGTTGTCTTTCTATCAGCTTGAATCAGTGTGGTCATTCTCTTCAGATCTCTGGAATCAACAAAGCATTTTTGCTCAGAGAACTGCTACTCACTGGATATTTTTTCAGTTTTGGTCAATTCTCTTCTCGTTCCTTCTTCCATTTAGCTGGTGCTGCACTCCTTATAAGCACAGAGAGGGGGAAAGGGGGTGTGACAAAAATGCTCAGCCTTGTGTACAATTCAGTTTCTGAGCATGTTACCAGCTCTTTTCTGAAATATCTGCTTGCGGTATAAATACAACAGGATTGTGATACAGCAGCAGTTATGACACACAAGGAACACTGAGAATGCTGTGAGAGAACGCTGACCACCGACCGACAATTGTGATGAACTGGCAACCCAAGCTCAATCTCTATGATTCGGCATGGGGTGCACGCTGTTTGTAGCTGTTAGCAGTTCTTTTACTTTTTAACAGTTTTTATTCTTGATCGCATTTTTGTTGTATATACAGTACTTTTTTCAATCTCTTAATGGTTTCCTTTTAATACCAGCTAATCGTTGTTTAATAAGTTACGGATATACCAGTGCGTGTTTGCAGCAATTGGCTATTAGCTAATTACCAGAGTCAGGCTTAACCAACTCTCTGCTGGTAGCCATGCACCATCACCCAGAACTCACGTTATTGAAACTGTGGCTGTTAGCCTCACCTGTCCTAAACGTAAATGCTCTCAAAAAGTCTGTTTTAATAACCTCATTAGTATAAACACAGATGGCTCCCATAGAAGTAACAACCTTAGACTAAAGCTAGGATTACTTAACATCAGATCACAAACAAAGCAGTGAATGTAAATGAAATGATCACTGATAAACTTTTACATGCACAGTGTCTTACTGAAACTTGGATTAGCCTTAGATGAAGCCTCACATCCTAGATACAGTCATGCTCATCGCCCTTGTCCTAATGGTTGAGGGGGAGGCGTAGGCACAGTTTTTGACAAAGTGCTAGGTGTTACCACTAAATCCCATTACAAGGCTAATTCATTTGAAATACTGATTCTTAATGTGACTGATCCATCATTATGGAAGTCAAAATTTCTTCAGGAATTTGCAAACTTTCTTTCCTGTTTAGTACGTTCAACATATACAGTGGGGCAAAAAAGTATTTAGTCAGCCACTGATCGTGCAAGTTCTCCTGCTTAGAAAGATGAGAGAGGTCTGTATTCAACTATGAGAGACAAAATGAGAAAAAAAAATCCAGGAAATCACATTGTAAGATTAAAAAAAAAATGTAATTGTAAATCATGGTTGAAAGTAAGTATTTGGTCACCCACAAACAAGCAAGATTTCTGGCTTTCACAGAGCTGTAACTTCTTCTTTTAGAATCTCTTCTGTCCTCCACTCGTTACCTGTATTAATGACACCTGTTTGACCTTGTTATTTCTATAAAAGACACCTGTCCACAGCCTCAAACCGTCAGACACCAAACTCAACCAGTGGCCAAACTCAACTGTTGGCCAAGACCAAAGAGCTGTTGAAGGACACCAGTGTAGCAAACCTAAGACTACACTTTAATTGGATTAATTTTTAATTAATAAAAACGGAGCACCACCGGATCGTTGTGGACTGGTATATCTGGAAACCAGTTGAAAAGAGAAATTGATCGGTCTAGGACTGAATAGTGAATTCAAAGTATATTTCTCGACCTTTGTTGAATGAAAATCTCACACCAGGCGGTAAATTCAAAAGGTTTATAAACAAGTTTATTAATTGCAAAACAGGGCAATACCAACAGACTATCTGATGTAATAACGAGTGTAAAATCATAAAATGATGATGAACATGTATATATCACAGTATGGGAAACAGGGAATAATGGCAAGCGTACCTATCACAGTAATTAAAAATCAGAAACCAAGATGACTCTATGTAACTTATCGGTCGCGAAATAATTCACAACGTTGCAATGTTACTGGTAACCATAATTACATTGAACGTGAATAGTATGGTAGAAACTACTTTAGGCGTGGATAAGTCTATGCTGAAGCGTGGTTTTAAGATCAAACGCAAGGAACGAGAATCAGGGACCCAGAAAAGCCACAACAGCGGTACTTGCCGGTTTCTTTGCGGGGGCTCACGCGAAGGAGATGGAACGGAACCGGGCCTCTGCCTGTCGTCAGAAGTCACACGGGGGAACGGAATCAGTCCAAATCTTCAGATTCTGATGCCACTGTTCGGTGGACTCTGGAAGATCTCGGCTATTAGCCTTCGGTCTGTGGAACCACAGATGTGTTGCGGGCCTCACTCCGGTTTGGCTTTCTTCCCGGCTGTTGGTGATCCGGGTTCTCTGAATTCGACTTGTGGGCGTGCGACTCGGATTCTATCTTGGCCACAGATAAAGGTGGAGTCGAACACGTTCTAGCACCATGAGCTTCAACAAAAACTCGAAAAACTTGGATTGTACGAGAATGGTAGAGCGTCGAGTCTGGTTGGTCTTTTAACTGTCTTCTAATTCGGCGATACCGAACTACTCAAGACTGCTGGACACACGAAACTTAACGTAAAATAAACGCGAAAACTTGAGCATAACAATTGAGAATAACAAAAGGCTGACAAAAAGAGCGGCAACTTTTAAAAGACAAAGAAAAGACTTGAAGAACAAAGAGCACAAAAACAAACACACAAGACTTGAAGCTAGCTCACCACGCGGTCGGGCCGTGTTGCTTTTGAATGTTCCGAATCGTAAGCGGCTGGAGGCGCCCCGCTTAGCCTTAAGGAGTTGCCCTTACTTAGCCAATGAGAAGCTGACTCATCAGTAATTCCCTCCTATCGTGGTTGTGTCTTATTTCACCATATGAGCCACAGACGTTCTAACTTTGATTAATATATTCCTACATATCTAAGGTGATTAAAAGTATCACATAATAACCAAAAATCCTCAAAGTTACAAGTTTAGGTGCAGATTTCGTTGTAAGGTTCAGATGATCAAAGGCACCTTGAATTGATAACCTAGAACATCATTAAAGCATCCTAACTACAGCACATACATTTGGTATTCCTTAAACAAATAATAATACGATCGATACAAGATGTAGGAAAAAGTGTATTCTAAATAACAACTTCATTTCTGTTCTTTATAAGTATGAATGAGTATAAAACGAGCGATCGATACGTGTAGATAAAAACAGCTGTTATTTGTAATCCTAACCATTAGTATAGTACAACTGGACCATATTATGTATAAAAATGATCATTATACTAAACATTAACCAAATAGAAATGAAATTACATGACAAATCAGTAACATGCATATACATACGATTATATATGTGGATATGAAAAATATCCCTGATCGAACTCTTTGTATGAATTGTCTAAATACATATGGGTGTGTTTAGACTTATTATGAAGCCAATATCATGTGTTATCTAATTAAGAGGTTCAGGCAAAGGTAATCTGTTCCCAGCAAAAGTTTAATACCATTACTAAAGTTTGTCTCTTAGAATAAAAGCTGATCGTTTCTTGGTGTCGTAAATCTCCAGGGGTGTCTTTCTGGCGCCAGGCCGACTGAGGGGGGGAAAAAGGTTAATCTTGCAAAAGTCCGAGGGAAATTGAGAAAACTGGGTCTGAACGCTGAAACGCCTTTTTAAGATTACCACATGGACTTAGTTTATGATAGGAGATGCCGAAGGTTGTAGGTCTGTTTAAACAGACCTCCAATTCCGTTGGTTTGAGAAAGAGTCAACCGTTGGAGTCATCCCTTAGTGGGTAAAAGATCCGGTCCAGATGGTGGCCTTTTTGCATTCCGAAATGTCATAAAGTTTTATGACTTGTGGAGGAGGTTAGAAAGAGGGGGTAGTCAGTTATTGATACAGCTATTAATGTTCTACACCAGGAAGAACATTGTAGAACTGCACCAGGTTGGTGTGAATAAATCAACTGTGGGAGCAATTGTAAGAAAATTCAAGACATACAAGACCATTGATAATCTCCCTTGATCTGGGGCCCCACGCAAGATCTCATCCCATGGGGTCAAAATGATCATGAGAACGGTGAGCAAAAATCCCAGAACTGCACAGAGGGACCTGATGAATGACTTGCAGAGAGCTGGGACCAAAGTAACAAAGGCTACCATCAGTCACACAATACGCAGAGAGGGACTCCAATCCTGCAGTGCCAGGCATGTCCCCCTGCTTAAGCCAGTACATGTCCAGGCCCATCTGAAGTTTGCCAGAGAGCATATGGATGATCTAGAAGAGGATTGGGAGAATATCATGTGGTCAGATGAAACCAAAATAGAACTTTTTGGTGAAAACTCAACTGGTCGTGTTTGGAGGAAGAAGAATGCTGAGTTGCATCCCAAGAACACCATACCTACTGTGAAGCATGGGGGTGGAAACATCATGCTTTGGGGCTGTTTTTCTGCAAAGGGGACAGGACGACTGATCCGTGTTAAAGGAAGAATGAACGGGACCATGTATCGTGAGATTTTAAGCGAAAACCTCCTTCCATCAGTGAGAGCATTGAAGATGGAACGTGGCTGGGTTTTCAAGCATGACAATGATCCCAAACACATCTCTCGGGCAATGGAGTGGCTCCATAAAAAGCATTTCAAGGTCCTGGACTGGCCTAGCCAGTCTCCATACCTCAACCCAATAGAAAATTTGTGGAGGGAGTTGAAAGTCTGTGTTGCTCAGAAACAGCCCATCACTGCTCTAGAGGAGATCTGCATGGAGGAATAGGCCAAAATACCCGCTGCAGTGTGTGCAAACCTGGTGAAGACTTACAGGAAACATTTGACCTCTGTCATTGCCACCAAAGGTTATGCTACAAAAGTCATGAGTTGAACTTTTGTTATTATCCAAATACTTATTTTTCACCATAATTTACAATTAAATTCTTTAAAAATCCTACAATGTGATTTCCTGGATTGTTTTGTCATTTTGTCTCTCATAGCTGAAGTGTACCTATGATGAAAATTACAGACCTCTGTCATCTTTCTAAGTAGGAGAACCTGCACAATCAGTGGCTGAATAAATACTTTTTTTGCCCCACTGTAAGGCTTTAATTATAAGTGATTTTAATATTCACTTTGACAATGAGCAGGATCCACTTAAAATTGAGTCCATCTTAGAATCCATGAGTATCACTCAGAATGTGATGGGACCAACCCACCACTGTAATCATACTTTAGATCTAATATTAACCTTTGGTATCAATATAGATAACCTTTATGTTTTCCCAAAAAGTGATTTGATTCATGATCACTATCTTTTAGTGAGCTATATCTAATAAATAAAATCCTACTGCCTCGTTATCACACCTAGCCCACTATTACATCTGCTACTCCAGCTGCGTTTATTAATAACATACCAGACCTAAATTTTAATACACCTACAGAGCCCAATCATCTTGAGCATGTAAATGACAAATTAAAATGTGTGTTTCACTCAACCCTGGATATAGTTGCTCCTGCCAGGGTCTAACGCATTAGGGGGAAAAAAAAGGCTAGCACCATGGTATAATGACAACACCTATACCTTAAAGCAATCAGCGCAGAGTTTAGAACATAAGTGACGACATAGTAAATTGAAGGTATTGAGATTGCTTGGAGGGATAGCATGGCAGAGTATAAGCATGCCCTCACTAAAGCTAAAGCTGTATATTTTTCCTCAATCATAGAGAAAAATAAGAATAACAGAACACCTTACAGAAAGTGATTCTCAAGTTCTGAGTAATTTTAATAGTAATGATTCATGACATTCCTTTAATGATAAGAGAAAACATTAAGCATAAAACTCGATGCACATCACATCACCAAACCATGCAGCAACATTCCAGATGCAGCACTAGTGAAGACATCTGCTTATTAGCTGTAAATCAATACTAGAATCTTTTACCCCTTTTACTAATACTGAACTATCAGCACTGATCAGCTTGTCTAAGTCATCAAAGTGTTTATTAGATCCAATTCCTACATGTTTACTCAAAGAAGTAATACTTAGTATTATAGAGCCACTGTTAGTTAGTTATTTTAAATTCATCCCTTACTTTTAGTTATGTGCCCAAATCCTTTAACACTAGAAGCGCCGGACCGGTTTTACCCACATATACCTAGAAGTGCCGAGCGCCGGTCATTTCACCGCTGGGACCTCCTCCTAGTAGCGCCACGCCAGGTTTACCTACCTAAAGCGCCGCTAGAGCGATGATTTGACTGCTTAGTGTTTATATGAGGATGGTGTTATTGACCATGTTATTGTGCCGTTATTAAACCACTGATAGATAAAAAAAAAAGGCCCATCTTGACCCTTGTGCGATATCTAATTATAGACCAATTTCGAATCTACCTTTTCTCTTCAAAATCTTAGAAAAGGCCATCTATCAGCAGCTCTGCAGTTACCTCCAAAGGAATGGTATTTATGAAACATTTCAGTCTGGCTTCAGGCCCCATCATAGTACTGAAACAGCATTAATTAGGGTACTAAATGATTTGTTAATGTCCTCAAATAATGGATGTGTTTCTTTTCATGTTCTGTTTGATTTAAGTGCAGCATTTGACACTATAGATCATGATGTGTTACTGTATAGACTAGAAAATACTGTAGGATTTAAGGCATTGGCACTTTCTTGGTTTAAATTCTACTTGACCAACCGGTACCAGTTTGTTCATATAAACAATCTAAGGTCTAAGCTCTCAAAAGTGAAGTATGGCGTGCCTCAGGGGTCGGTGCTTGGCCCGCTTTTATTCTCTCTGTACATGCTGCCACTAGGCTCAGTTATTTGTAAACATGGCAGTTTCCACTGCTATGCAGATGATACACAGCTGTACATATCAGCCAAACCTAATGATGGCCTTAGAATCAACAAAATTGAGGTCTGTGTAAAGGAAATAAAAGACTGGATGTCATTTCATTTTCTTTTACTTAACTCAGATAAAACTGAGGTTTTATTAGTTAAACCCAAGGCTGTGAATGACAGATTGGCTACATCTATTCTAAATTTAGATGGCTGTCCAGTATTGCCCAGTCCATCTGTAAAAAACTTGGATGTAATATTTGATTCAGATCTCTCCTTTGATGCGCACATTAGCAGCATCACTAAAATTTCTTTCTTTCAATTACGTAATATCGCTAAACTTAGAAATATCCTATATTTTAATGATGCAGAGTAACTGGTTCATGTGTTTATAACCTCAATGTTGGATTACTGTAACTCTTTTCTTACTGGATGCTCTAGTAAATCTATAAATAAACCTCAATTAGTTCAGAATGCAGTTGCCAACTTGAACTGGAAAACTTTATCATGTCAGTCCTGTTCTATCATCACTACACTGGTTACCAGTGAAATTCTGCATTAATTGCAAAATACTTCTCAGAACATATAAAGCTCTACATGGCCTGGCCCCATATTATCTGAGTGAACTCTTAGAGTTTTACAATCCAATTCTCGTCTACTTCGTTTGCAGGGTGCAGGACTTCTTTTAGTTCCTAGAATTAAAAAAGTCATAGCAGGGGGAAAGTCTTTCTCATACATGCCTCCCCCAACTATGGAATAAACTTGAACTTGAACTATGGAATAAACTAAACTCATTTTAGTTCGAGATTCAGATACACTCCAAATTTTTAAGTCTAGACTGTAAACATACTTATTTACACAGGCTTTTTCGTAGACTTAGACTGGGATGCATGGCTCAGGTTACTGGGGCCGGGAGTCTGGAGTCATATCTGGCCTGTCTGCCTAGTCATGCCTTGTCCTTTGACCGGGAATGTCTGGTGGGCTTTCTGGCTGGGCTGTGCTTTGGTCCTCTTGATTTTGAGTTGTGCATCCCTGCCTTAGACTAAGGGTAGAGCTGGGGGTTCATAGTCAAAGAACTTTGTGATGATCTTGGATGTTGGGTTGCTATCTTCTGCCTCTCGTGGGGTTGCTGATGTCTCGTGATCACTCTTGCATGTGTTTATCTTCTGGTTCTCCTATTTCTAGCTATGCTGCTATAGCTAATGCTGCTGGAGTGTCATGCTACACATGGCATCAGTGATTGTTAATAGACTCTGTGCTCTTAAACAATAACTAATTACGTTTTCTGTTTTCTCTCCGAGCTGTGTTCCGTTATCTTTCCTGGCCCACACATGTTCATCTGCTTCCGCGTCATTTAAGTTGTTTCTGTCATCAGCCCCACCATACCTGGGCCACACCAGAGGGCAGTAACTCTCTCCCTCCTCTGGTTGGCTAGGGACAAAGTGCTGTCAGGACTTTTCTGCTTAGACTCAACATCCTAGAGTGACTCTGTGTATCCGACTACATAATGCCGATATGCATATTTTACATTATTTTACTTGAACTATTACTATAAGACTTATTTGTTTAGATAAATTAGTTTCATTCTTACATTTATCATCTACGCCACCCAACGAGGATGGGTCCCTTTTTGAGTCTTGGTCCTTTCAAGGTTTCTTCCTCCTAACACTTAGAGTTTTCCCTTGCCACTGTTGCACTAGGCTTGCTCAGTTTGAGATGGACTGTGGATATCAGAAGATAATCTAAAATTGAAATGTTGCTTTGAGATGATGCTTCACTGTAAAAAGTGATATATAAATAAATCTGACTTGAGTTTACTTAAAAGACACTTTTTCAGTCAATAAAGGTGTGTGAGAGTGAGTGAGTGAGCAAGCGTGGTGTAATGAGGGGCTGAGTGAGTCGGTGCGAAGCATTTACCTCTACAGTGAGATGTATCAAATTCTTTTCGGACAGTGTCCAGATCGCATCATGGACATTATTCATTGCATACCTGTATGTAAATCCATTTATTAGATATGTTTTGTGAGCTACATATTTGTCATATACTTCATATTGCAGCATTGATGGGAACCAAACAAATATAAATGCATATGTAAAGCTTATTTTAATAATTAATTTAGAGTCTTGTCTTGCATTGTAAGATACAAAATTTGTTGTGTCCTCTTTTCTTTGATGTTACTACAGTGGGGCAAAAAGGTATTTAGTCAGCCACTGATTGTGCAAGTTCGCCTACTTAGAAA
>JAJAGP010004299.1:0-52588 GCA_025084515.1 Ancistrus triradiatus | reverse complement strand
TTAGCCAATGTGAGAGAGGACTTCAGTTGCTTAGAAGTTACCCTGGGGTCCTTTGTGACCTCGCCAACTATTACACGCCTTGCTCTTGGAGTGATCTTTGTTGGTCGACCACTCCTGGGGAGGGTAACAATGATCTTGAATTTCCTCCATTTGTACACAATCTGTCTGACTGTGGATTGGTGGAGTCCAAACTCTTTAGACTGACACCTGACTCTAATTTCACCTTCAAATTAACTGATAATCCTAGAGGTTCACATACTTTTGCCACTCACTAATATGTAATATTGGATCATTTTCCTCCATAAATAAATGATCAAGTATAATATTTTTGTCTCATTTGTTTAACGGGATTCTCTTTATCTACTTTTAGGACTTGTGTGAAAATCTGATGATGTTTTAGGTCATATTTATGCAGAAATAAAGAAAATTCTAAAGGGTTCACAAACTTTCAAGCACCATTGTATCTGCCTGAGACAGAACTTTTGAAGTTTGAAGTTTTGCAGCAATCTGACATTTCTATCTGGATGTGTTATTTTTTTTTGTCAGTGAGTGTATTATTATTATTATTATTATTATTATTATTATTATTATTATTATCATTACAGCAACCACTCCAATTTGTAATGCAGTGCTTTGGGTGGATTCTAGTGCAAGAGGAACAGCAAAAGCATGTGTGACATCAAGCATATAGCAAGAACAATAAGAATGAAAACTCGTCTCAAAGAGGGCAGAAAATGGATCAGCAAAAACCAACACAAAAGCACCAAGCACTACACTCGTGGAAAGAGAAATGTTCTATCGAAATTCTCGAACACAAATGATCATCATAAGGGCACTAGCATCAAGTATTAAGATTAAGTTCAACCACTGTACTCCGCTCGCGATAAACAACACTGCTCATAGAGCACCAAATGCTTGAACACAGGCCATCCACTGTTAGAGCTAAACATAGTGCTATAGGAAAGGGGAGGTGAAATAGGCCATGTCACGTAAAGATAGATCAGTAACGCCAGCTTAAATGCTGCTTCTTTATAAAAGGAAATTCATTTCAGCTGCTAGTACTTAGACAAGCCTGACAGCCTCCTATACTCATGGAGGCCAGCTGGTTGGCAGCACGGATGCCGGCACATATTGACACTATTATTATTTTTATAAAGTTATTCATATATCTTATCAATGTTCCTAGATATTTTTATGTTTACATTAAGTCACTTCTGGGAGGGTGTGGTATTACTGAAGGTTCCCAGCATACCCAATTGTAGCCTTTTATAATACATCTCATAGTTTACAGGTTTTAGAAATGTTTTTAGCAATGTGCACTGCTTAATAGTTGATTATAGACCTGTAGACAAACATGAGCCTGTAGTTTAGTGCACTCATTTTACCCAGTTTATTTCACTTGCTCATTATTTTTAGTTATTTTAAGTCTTGTTCCACACATCTGGAGCATACTCCTGGTACTCCTACTTCTTCTTGGCCAACACTACAATACATTTGCAGGTTTGCACAGTTTAACATCCAAGGTTTTCAGAATTATAATAGGAAATAAACATCTGTCTTATATACATCTAATTCAGGTCTGAATGACAGAAACTAGTAAGATCAAACCTTTGCAACACCTGCTGACAGAAATGAGAATTTCAGTCTTGAAGGAAAAAAACAGCAGTTTCATTTTCGAATCGGTAAGTGTTTAAAGTTTTATGCAAGACTGTAAACAACATTATTGTACTAAACGTTTTTATAATGTGTTTTAATTAATATTATTGTTTAAAATAAAACACTATGTCCAAAGTATCTAAACTACTATGTGACAATGGTAATATCCGATCAACATCCTGTTTCACAGAATGTAATGCGGTATATTAAAATCATATGTAAAATCGACCAAAAATGGCTTAGAGCCCAGAAGGTAGTGGATATTAACATATCCTGAAAAATAACAAATAGTTTCCCATTACAACCCCAAATCAGAAAAAGACTCCATCAAGATGACATCTTTTCCAGAAACGTCCATACATTTTTCAACAAGACAATGCAACAAGTCAGCTCAAAAAAGGTTGGGACTGAAATATGCAAATCCCTTGCAGTCTTTCTTAGAGGAACATTGTTTTTAAACATCTCAATCATTTTCTTATATATTTGTTGATAAACTGGGGATCTGCTGCCCATCTTTTTTCCTCAAAGGCTTCCGTGTCTGTTTATTATGGTCTGTTTATTATGGAGTCTAAAAGTTGGGTGGGTGTCATATTTATGTGAAAAGAACCATGAAAACATATTTATACGTTTCAGTGTGTTTCAGTTTGTGCTACAATAAATTAGCATATATTAAGCATGACACTGTTCACAGCACTTTTACAAAGCTGACTTTATATCGTTTTTATGGTTGAATTGTGTATTAATTATTCCCAGCTCAGTAATACAGATAAATTTGTCTGAAAACTGTGTCTCTTTATTTTGTTTCGACCCAATGTCTTTAGTTTAGTTGCTACAAGTGTTACTTACACTTGTGTAGCTGCAAAACAAAATTACCGATGCTAGTAAAATCCGAAATTTACCATCCACTAAGCTATCAGCCTAAATACACGTAAACAGCAAAGTTAGATATGCCAATAGCAGGTTCATTATTACGTAAAATGGAGATATGTTCCTAAATTATGTGTTTATTATTACAACGTGTTTTATTTCTAATTATATGTTTTAACTTTATATAAATGTTAGTTACGCGCGGAAAAGAAGCTACAGTGTACTTACTGCGAACCATGTTGGAGTTTGAAACGCGTTGCTATGGTTACAGAGGCAGGAGTATGAAGCGCATGCGTGCACAGTGGGTGCATATATCCGGAGCCACGTCGAGTCATGCGGACTACGGACATTGTTGTTACTTAAACCACTATTTTCCTCTGTTATAACCAGTATTGTATCATTTCAAATTTTGGGCTAACAAACTGCTTACACCACCAGACCTTACACATCATATGAGTAGTGTTTTGTGTTAAATAAAACATAGAATTGCCATTTAACATGCCAAACATGGTGCATAACATGCCAGGAGAAAACAAATCACAATGACTGGAAAAATGCTGTGGGCAGGAAATCTTGGGTCTTCTTGACTTTATTCAGACATTGCATATAAATACACATAATTAATAATAACTGGTTTCATTGACTTAGGCAGTTTATTCAGGTTCATATCAACTCTGGATTTCTGGTCAGATCTGATCAGCCACAGAAAATGAGAGGGATTAAAAGAACTACAAATCTTTGTAATAGAACTGACTACCCGGTCAATGATGCTGTGGGCCAATACAAATCTGTCCACGGGCTATATTTGACCCTAGGGCCAGACTTTGGACACCCCTGACCTAAAGTGCGTCTTTGGACTGTGGGGAAAAATATGAGTACCAGGAGTAAACCCACACGGACACAGGGAGGACATGCAGACTCCACACAGAAAGGACATCTTGCCTTGACATCTGCCCACCTGGGACTGAACCCAGAACCTTCTTGCTGTGAAGCAACAGTGTCACCGTTCCACCCCATGTAGAAGTCTTTGGACAAAAAAAAAAACACATATTCATATCCATATTCACACTCATGTTTTAAATGCAATATATAAACCGCTAACTGTTAAAATTAACATTAACATTAAAGTACATACATATACCAACACAGTATGCAACTAGATTTTAGTAGCTAATGGAATTTGTTCATTCATTGTAATTGATTTACTAATATATTGCACCAAAAACATACCAATAACATCAGCCAATTAGTTCACTTATGCTAAGCTTACATATAGCAAAGTCCATTATGTTTACTTAAATGTATAAAAATAATAATTGTGCAGTTCCAACAACGACAAAGGCAGCTCAGATGGATCAGTAGTAACTGGTTGCTACTTAAAACAGCAGTGCTTCATTGCCTGGGTTCGAGTCCCGGCAATGTCACAGTTACTTTTTAACTTTCACCACATATTTAAGTATGTGCTCTCTCATCTCTCTCTCTCTCTCTCTCTCTCTCTCTCTCTCTCTCACTCTCACACACACACACACACACACACACACACACACACACACACACACACACACACACACACACACACACTCACATTAACTCCTGCACTCTCATTATGTCTTTTTCACCTCATCTATCTCTTACACACATTTACACACTGTAGCTCATGTCTTATCCGTCACCTGATGTCAAGAACTTGTGTGTCTATAATAGGGTGCAAGAGATGACCTACATTGACTCTCTCACACACACACACACACACACACACACAAAACCTCATACAACATCATACACATAGCAATATGGCTAGACCAAGGTATTAATCTCTGATAAGTATGGCAGTCATCTGGAAGTGTTGGATATACAGTATACCCCAAATATTACACCACACAAACCACACACACAAAACTGTGAAGTCACACACAACTGTTGGGATTAGATAAATACTTATAAGGATGAGTGCTGGCTGTTTGAAAGGCTGTTGGTATAAGTGTCCATTATTAAAGTAAAATTAATAAATAAGAAGCCTCCCCCCCTCCCCCTCTCCTGCTCCTACAGATTCAAACTTCAGCATGGTAAATTTAGAAACATGGTCTATTTTTGGACTGTACAGCGGAGAGATAAATGAGAGAGAACAAGCCCGATGAACAGAGTGCATGAAAATAAGGAGAGACCGTGAGCGAGGGCGAAAGAGAGAACAAGACGGTAGAAGAGATGTAAAGGTGACTTTACTTTCCAGACGCAGCGTGGAACGTTTGAAAGAGAAGATGAAGACCAGCATCCAAAGAGGCCAGGTGTTCAGGTATCTAACACTAATACTGACATGCTTAGCTTAGACATAATTAGCTTAATGTCTTGCTGAATATATATCTGTTCTTTCTTTTTTTCCCATTTTTTTCTATTTTTACACCAAGTCAAGTCAAGTCATATTTATTTATATAGCGGTTTTTACAATGGAGCATTGTCTCAAAGCAACTGTAAAATTTTAGATTATCTTCTAATATCTACGTCCAATCCCAAATTGAGCAAGCCTAGGGCGACAGTGGAAAGGAAAAACTCCCTAAGTGTTATGAGGAAGAAACCTTGGGAGGACCAAGACTCAAAAAGGGACCCAACCTCCTTGGGTGGTGTAGATGAATCTAAATTTAAATCTAAGAATGAAACTAATTTATCTAAACTAATAATTCATGGAGTCATTGTTCAAATAAAATGTAGAATATGCACATCGGCATTAAGTAGTCTGATACACAGAGTCACTCTAGGATCTTGAGTCTAAGCAGGAAAGTCGTTGGCGGCACTTCGTCCCCAGATAACCGGAGGAGGGTGAGGGTTGCTGCCCTCTGGTGTGGCCCGGGTATGGTCGGACTGGAGCTGATGACGGAAGCAGCTTGAGTGAAGCTGAAGCAGATGAACATCATTATGTGGGGCAGGAACTGGTACCGGAACACAGCTCTGAGAGAAAACAGAAAATGTAATTAGTTACTGATTAAGATCACAGTGTCTATTAACAATCACTGATGCCATGTGTAGCATGAGACCCCGGCAGCATTAGCTATAGCAGTATAGCTAGAAAGAGGAGAACCAGAAGGTAACACAGCCAAGAGGGATCACATGAGACATCGGCAACCCCACGAGAGGCAGAAGACAGCAACCCAACGTTTCTGATCACCATAAGACTCTTTGACTATGAACCCTTAGTCTAAGGCAAGGATGCACGAGTCAAGATCAAGAGGACTGAAGCCCAGTTCCGCCAGACCGCCCACCCGACACTCCCAGCTAAGGGACGAGGCAGGCAGGCCAGACATTACTCCAGGACTCCGGCCCCAGTGTCCCAAGCCATGCTTCCCCAGTCTAAAGCCTGCTAAATAGTATGTCTTTAGCATAGACTTAAAAATGTAGAGAGTGTCTGAGTCTCGAACTAAAATGGGAAGTTTATTCCCATAGTCGGGGGGCCATGTATGAGAAAGCCTTTCCCCCGGTTGTGACTTTTTAATTCTAGGAACTAAAAAGAAGTCCTGCACCCTGCACACGAAAAGTAGACGTGCTGGATTGCAAGACCTCTAAGAGTTCACTCAGATAATGTGGGGCCAGGCCATGTAGAGCTTTTATAAGTTATAAGAAGTATTTTTTGTAATCAATGCGGAATTTGACTGGTAACCAGTGCAGTGATGATAGAACAGGAGTGATATGATCAAATTTTCTAGTTCGAGTTAGCACTCGGGCGGCTGCATTCTGAGCTAACTGAAGTTTATTTATAGATTTACTAGAGCATCCAGTAAGTAAAGCGTTACAGTAATCCAACTTTGAGGTTATAAATGCATGAACCAGTTTCTCCGCATTATTAAAAGAGAGGATATTCTAAGTTCCTTTTTAATGCTTAATTAATAATTGTTCTTGCAGAAATGAGAAGCACAATGGGAATTTCACTTCAGACTTTATCTACCAACTGTACTCAGAAGAGGGGAAAGGAGTGTTTGACTGCAGAGATAACATTCTAGGACACATGCATCAGGTACTCACATGTACCTGCACAAGTATGCTATTCTCTGCCTGTAAAAACAGCTGGACACAGCTGTTACACCCTTATCCAGAGCGACTTTCAGAAGTGCTTTGTACTCTTCTTAGTAGACATTATCTCATGTTAGTACAAATAAGCAATAGCCCAAGAACATAATCCAACCAGAACCTGCTAGGATATTATGTGGATAAATCAACAAAACACACAAGCCACAGTTTAATATGCAGTTACATTTTCAGTCTTCACTTAATTGGTGAGTGAATCAGCACTTAAGTGCTCTCATACTTATCTGTCATCCAGACATGTGCATATCTGAACATCAAATCACAAAGTACATGTAAGGGACATTCATACATTCAGGAAAATGTATTTAATCAAAACCCACATCATACCTATTGTCACTCCTTGAAAATCTTAAAAACTAAATGTAACTGTTTATACAGTAGATTACCTCAAAGTTTAAGATTTGTAATCACTGATCATGTTAGTAGGAACACCTATGCATTCACATCTAGAAACTAGACACATCTAGCACAGCATACAACAGCAGGACACCACACCGGGTTCCACTTCTGCCAGCCAGAAACAGAATTTGGCACCAACAGCATGAGCCCTTGTGAAAACAGTCCAGCCTGGTAGAGATTATATAATGATGTAGAGAACGCTACCTTGGCACACTTTTGGCTTATCAATATTAATCAATCATCACCTGAATACCTGATGTTGTTTGAGTATTGCTGCTGACCATGTGCATCCCTTCATGACCATGATTTACCCATCTTCTAATGGCTGATTTTAGCATTGTAATACATCACAAAGCAAAGTCATCCCAAACTGGTTTCATGAACACAAAAATGAGTTCAGGATTCTTCAGTGGCCTTCCTAGTCACCAGATTTGAATCCAAAATAACACCTTTGGGATGTGATAAGGAAGGGAGATTCAGAGCATGGAAGTGCACCTGAAGAATCTGCAGGAAATGTGTGACGCAATCATGTCAGCATAAAGCAGAATCTTAAAGGAATCATTCTAACATCTTGTGGAATCCATGCCACAAAGAACCGAGACTGTTTTGAGAGCAAAGGGAGACCTTAACAAGTCTCAGTATACAGTGGTGTTTCCTACTAAAGTGCTCATTGAGTGTACATCAGTCAAGAAAAGATAATTTTACTCATCTTTACCCAGAGTGCCGATAATATTCGCTAATTGTTTATGATTTTCCAATGATTTTAGCAGTACGGTTGTTTTGCTGAAGATGACTGAAACATTTGAAATGAGTTTCAGGGTGGAGCTCCATTTCCATTTGAGAGGAAGTTTGGCACAAAGATTGCAGCTAAAGCTATGCAGTGGCTCTCCAAAAAGCTGAAGGAATTCTATGTAGGAGGTAAGTGTAGCAAAGACACACACTTACAGCTTAAACAGAGCTTATAGCTTTATGATCATTAAGGAATATTCAGCATAATTAACAATTGGTCTTAATCATTCAGTCGATTTGACTTTGACATATGTGCATTTGGTAAATTTCCATAAGCCTGGGCTCTTGCGTGTTTAAGATGGTAGTAACTCCAACCACCTGCAGATAGTGTCGCACGAGGATGATTGGGCTATAAATACCTGCAGGGTGTTGATGGGATTCATAGATAGAGAAGAAGTGGTACAGTAAGAAGGACCTGAGTTGATTTCTAGAAGCAATTCTTGCCTGGAACCGAAATGGTTTTCATTCACAAGCCGTGAAACACACTGCCGGTCTCTGTCCATCAGTTTTGTCTTTCGGAATTTCCAGTAGACTTGGATTTTTACCACTGTTGGTAGACCCGTATGACCATACGCTTCGATACACTTACAAATTCAGCTACTTCCTTCACACTATAGCCTATATCACGCCCAAATGCAATCACTCCTTTTTGCCAAACATTAAAATCTGCTTTGCGATTCATTTTCCACATATCAAACGAGACCTTCACTGCACTGTACCACCTCTTCTCAGACTATGAATCCTATCGCACACCGCATAGGTATTTATAGCCCAGTCATCCCCATGCAACGGCATCTGCTGGAGCCTGATGTTGCTACCACCTTAAACATGCACTGGGAATCTTTTTTTCCCCATTAAGTATATAAAGCATACAATTCTGGATTCTACATGGAAAAACAATGGAGGCACAGTGGGTTGTACTGAATACCCCAGTGACTCTCAATATTCTAATACTCTAATACAGTTATGCTGTCCTTAAACAAAGTCCATAGATAATTGCTTGGCCACAAGTTTGACTGAGAACTTGACTGGCTTGCACAGAATATCACAGATATTGCACAGAGGTCTAACAGTCATGTTCCAAAATCTAGTGGAAGAGTCCATCAAACAAAGAAAGGCTGTTGTAGCAGCTAAGGTAGGGGGAAAACTCCATACTAATACCCATGTTTTGGATGTAATTTATGCAGTGCCCACAAATGCTCTATAGTGTGTGTGTGGATTTCTCTGTAACCATACAGTACCAGTCCAAAGTTTGGACACACCTTCTCACCTAGTGTTTTTCCTTATTTTTTTATGTTTTCTACATTGTAGATTAATATTGAAGCCATCAAAACTATGAGGGAACACATATGGAATCATGTAGTAAACAAAAAAAGTGTTAAACTAACCACAATAAGTTTTATACTTTAGATTCTGTGTTTCAACCATACCTCTGCACAACAAAGCTGATGGTTGTAAATACATTAAGAAGGTATGAAAGTCCTCAAGTTAACTCTTGACAATGCCCACATATTAATTGAAACCTTTTCCAGGTGATTACCTTGTAAAGCTGATTTGAGAGAATGACAAGAGTGTGCAGAGCAAAAGCTGGCTACTTTGAAAAATCTGAAGTATAAAACAAATTGTAGTTCGTTTAACACTTTTTGTTTACTGCTTAATTCCATACGTGGTCCTTCATAATTTTGATGTATTCAATGCTAATATTAAATGTAAAAAATAATAAAAATAAAGAAAAACATTGAATGAGTCCAAGGTGTGTCCAAACTTTTGACTGATATTGTATATATATGTGTGTCGGTACGTGCAGGCCGAGTGTTTGCCAACACTGAGGATTCGGCCTGTTTGTTGGGGATTCGCAGCAAAACCATGTTCCATCCTGGCACAAAGCTAAAAGAAGACACAGATTTTGAGTATGACACTACACACAAAGCCATGCACACATATTTACATTTACATTTAGTCATATAGCAGAGTGACTTACAATTGATACAATCTTTCACTGTATAATCCAAGCAATTTTGAGATAAGGGTCTTGTTCAGCATGTGGGGACAGCTATGTTAGGGGGACAATTACTTTATACCTAAATGCACATTGTTGGCATTGAGAGGATTAAGTAATTAACTCACTCCTCAAACCTGGCTGGAGGTTGAAGTCCACTACCTTTACCGATACACCACTGCTGTCTACAAAAGGCATTAGTCTTGTTCCACTTAAATTAAATTTTTGTCCATAGGGACTTGGGTCCTAAGAATACAGTATTGTAGATCTAAAAATAAAGGAAAACATGATAAACACAGCGCAGATCTTCACTGAGCAATGGCTATTGTGAATCTGAATCATGTACTGAATCATGAATCAAGAAACGAGTTTCGGCTGAAAGGAGTCCTGTGGCTCAACTCATACAAGGCTAAGCAAGAGCTTACCGAGCAAACGATGAGAACCAAGACACATTTTTCTAGTCAAAATGCACCAAGAATCGAATTTGACGAGTTCCAAGGTGGTTGCGGACCGAGGGACCACTGTACTTAGTTTTATTTTAAACAATAATATTAATTAAAACTCAATATGAAAACAGTTAGTACAGTACTGTACTGTACAATACAGTAAATATAACATATTTTATAAAACTTGAAACATAAACATTACCATGATTATTTTCTGCTCTCAAGACTGCAATTCTCTTTTCTGTCAGCGATCATACTAGTTTTGTATATAAGACAGATTTTTATTCTTAAGTCCTCGGACACTAAAGCAAATGGACGTTGATCGGATTCTTGTTAAACGGCGTGTACCTATATTATTAAGAGTATAATAAAATAGCTAATATAAAACTGTAGAATAGTTAATAGTGAATTTGGGGATATGCTTCGGATTCCTCTGCAAGACTGACCAGGATAAAGCATGGGTAAACTGAGAAAATCTAGGTAAATAAATAAAATGTTCAGTAGCTCCATCTTGTAGCTTGTTTGCATTGTCTTTAACTTCATATTTTTAAGCAGAAACATCCTTGAATTTTGGCAGTAGTTTTATACTTGGTTGTTTATGGCATAGGTCAGCTTCATCTTAGACTGAGATTTTAATGCTTTCTGAGGAAATCCATTTGTGTTACTTGTCAGTGTTTTTAAGTCCGATTGTTCAATGGATATTTGTTTCACAGGTACCTGAGTCCTGAGGAGCAGTGGTGGCAAAAGCTACGTACTTCAGTGAAGATTCTGGCCAAGTACAAGACAAACTAAGCTTATGATCTATCTGACTGCACCAAATAACACAAATTGAGTGAGTGAAAGGTCAACAAGAATGAGTAAATAGTGCAAAAGAGAGCAAATCCATGATAGTATTAGGACCATTTAGGGTAATGCATGCATTATTTAACTATTGAATACTGAGCTTGCTGTCAACATTTGTGCTGCCGCAGATCTGCCAAAATATCAATCGATTTTATTTAGCATAGTTAGGTATTAAATATTAGGTAGTAAATATTTTAAATATCACTCAGTCTAATACACTCACAGGCCACTTTATTAGGTACACTTGTTCAACTGCTCGTTAATTCAAATATCTAATCAGAAAATCATATGGCAGAAACTTGGTGCATTTCGGTATGTAGACCTACTGATGACCTGCTGAAGTTCAAACCGACCATCAGAGTGAGGAAGAAAGGTGATTTAAGTGACTTTGAACATGGCATGGCCGTTTGGGCTGCTATGAGTATTTCAGAAGCTGCTGATCTACTGGGATTTTCATGCACAGCCATCTTTCTTGAACATGTCGATGAGTTTACTGTACTCAAATGGCCTCCACAGTCACCAGATCTCAGTCCAATAGAGCACCTTTGGGATGAGGTGGAACGGGAGATTTGCAACATGGATGTGCAGCCAACAAATCTGTAGCAGCTGCATGATGCTGTCATGTCAATATGGACCAAAATCTCCAAGGAATGTTTCTTGTTGAATCTATGCCACAAAGAACTAAGGCAGCTCTGAAGGCACAAGGGGGTCCAACTCGGTACTAGCAAGGTGTGCCTAATAAAGTGGCCGGTGAGTGTATGCTAGCCCACCACTGCAGGGACCTAGATTCAAGTCCAGATGGTTTCTTCCAATCAAGGGTGTCATAGCTGTATCTGTATCTGAGAGGGGAGGTGGTCAGGAGATCATCACTCTATGCTACAACAGTGACCCTTAACCACCTCTGCAATGGACATTCCTCTCATCAGGGACAGTTTAAGCCTGTGCCCAGTGTTCTTCAGTGATCTGACCACAAAAACAGGGTTCATACACAACAAAGACCCTTAAATGTTCCATTAAGGTGTTATTTAGCTCAAATTAAACTCTAGGTACTGTATATTGAACAGTTTGCTAATTTAATTTCTGGCTTAAATATGTCTGCAGGTATAGCAACCTTTTGGGAAAAAACACACAAAACAAACAGAACTATAATTAGGCTACTGTAAAAGTTTCCCTTACTGTATTCCTATGTGACGTCACGTGTGACAATTGATTTCCCCAATACCTCTGATCTGTTCATTCTGTTCTTTTGTAGCACCTTACGTTCTGTTATACTGTCTCAATATGTAATAAAGTTTTTGTTTACATTTGCTAAGGATAATGATTACAACTCATCCAGTGTTTACATAATATACCCATTACAATCAGTTATCAGGATATATCAATATTAACAACTATTGCTGTAAAATGATATACATTCACCTACCACTTTATTAGGTACACTTCCTTGTTTGTACACTCGTCCATTTTATCAGCTCCACTTACCGTACAGAAGTACTTTGTAGTTCTACAATTAGACTGTAGTCCATCTCTTCCTCTACATACTTTGTGGATCAGACAGATGAATACCTTTGCTTTAGTGGTCGAATATGTATTTTTGTTATACGGTTATAAGTGGCTAGCTAAAACATAAAGCTATAAGCTATCCTTACCTTGCCTGCAGCATGGCCGACTTTCTTTTAAATATTTATGGATGTTCAATACTCCATGTGGAAAACAGAGGAAACTGGCTCCAACTGAGAGTTAGCTTCCCAAGTTTTTGGAGATGTCGGATGCATTATAGGAAATGTAGTGCTTGTGGTGAGGTTGTATGACATGTAAAGTAGTTCTGCTCAGCAATTTTTTTACCAACATGATTTTATGGTGGCAGAGGAACACTTCACTGGTGCTTGTACTCTAGTAAATATGGTCTGCTGATGCCTCTGGTGCAGTTTTTCAAATAGGAACTGAGTTTTTTTCAACTAACAATTTTTCTAGCTTACTTAATATGGTAACTGAAAATTTGAATGAAGCTGAATGTCACAACTGTGCTTGTTGCACAGTTGTAGTAATTTGGTTATGGTAAACCTGTGGGGGTTCTAGTTTAAATGCATGACCTTCAACTCTCTCATTACGAGTCCCGCCATTTAGAAGACATAACGTGACATGAAATGTAAATGTTTATTTTATATAATAAATCATTTCAACTGCACAGTGATGACTTTTCCAGCACCATCACACACAACTCAAAGCACTGACATACCTTGTGTGTGCTACAGCAATTCAAATGCATAAATATGTAACCAGGTCTTTATAGAACTCACACACAACTTTAGTTTTACACAATACAATAATAATAATAATAATAATAATAATAATAATAATAATAAAAAAAACAAAAAAAACCCCACAACAAACAAAAGAAGGGCCACAGGATAACTTTTGCTCTAACAGAGCAATATATCATGGATTTTGAATGAAGATGGAAGGCATTTTAATTATCTGTATGTTAAACTGGAGAAAGCAGAAATAATTAGGATTATTTCTTGCTTCCTTATGGCAAAACATTAGAAGAACACAATGAATGCAGTCTAGGAGATATTATAAATCTTTAATACATGAATATCTGAACTAGTGTTCATACTGTATCATTCTCATTAATCTGAATGACCTTAAGATCAAAATGTACTTAAACGGCTTTAAGTTAAACAGTTAAATGGCTGATGTTTGCCTACAGAAATGTATATAGAGTAAAAAATATGCTCTGTAAATTCCATTTTATGTACAAGATGTCCAGTTCACCATCGCACAAAGTACAGCTCACACAATCCACACAGAAAAAGTACTAATAACACTCCTAATGGCTTCTCATAATTGGGTCTCAATCTAATATTTAACATGTGCTGATCTAGTATGACTATTTGACAATCCAGGATGGATCCTTCTTGATGCTCTCATTTTTTGGACCCAAAACAGCCACTCCATTTGACCTTTGGCCGGGATCAAGGTATCTGCAGATGAAGCACATGGCTAAATGTTAAGATAAAATACTGATTTGCAGGTTTATAAGATCCAGTTCCTGACTGCAGTCCATCTGTTGCTATGCAGAAACTATCAGGCAGCCTCTACCTCATAAGCAATCACAAGTTTATGGACACATCTTGTAATTATTGAGCTCTGCCATTTCAGCGACACTCATTTGTAACATATTCATAATATTAAGCAAACACAGGATTCTCCACAGATAAGCAGTAGCAGTAGAACGGGTTGTACGGATACCCCAGTGACTCTCAGTATGACACATTTATAGGTTTCTGCCTCCAACAAGTCAGTTCATCGACTTTCTGCCCTGCTGTCCTTCAAGTCCATAGAGAACTGGTTCGCAACTTTGATTGAGAACCTGGCAGGCTTGCAAAGAACCTTGACCTCAACACCATTAAATAATTTGAAAAATGTACTGGAATACCAAATGTGAGCTAGGGCTTATTGTGTAACATCAGAAGCCAACTTCAAAGTCATGCTCTAGTGGAAAGCCCATTTAGAAGAACAAAGGCTGCTGTAGTAGCAAAGTTGGGGGCAAACTCCATACTAATACCCATGTTTTAGATGTAAAATTGGGTGTCCACAAACTATTGTTTCTATAGTGTATCTAAACAGTCTACACACGCACGCACACACAATATGGACAATAGTATTGGGACACACCTTTTACTCACTGATTTCAGGTGGTAAATTCAGTCCCATTTCCACAGGTGTATCAAATCGAGCACCTAGCCATGCAGTCTGCCTTCACAAACATTTGTGAAAGAATGCGTCACTCTAGAGAGCTCAATGCATTCGAGCGAGGTCCTGTCATAGGATGCCACCGTTGCACCTAGTCAGTTTATGAAGTTTCTTCCCTCCCAGATATTTTACGATCACCTATGAGTGGTATTACTGAAAGCCTCCTCTGACATTAACAACAAGGAGCTTCATGGCATGGGTTTCCATGGCTGCGCAGCTGCAAGCAAGCCTTACATCACCAAACACAATGCCAGGTTTTGGATGGATTGGTGTAAAGTATGCCACCATTGGACTCCGGAGCAGTGTAAACGTGTTCTGCGAAGTGACGAATCACCCTTTTCTATCTGGCAGGCTGATGGACAAGTCTGGGAAATGCCAGAAGAACGTTATCTGCCTGACTGCACTGTGCCAGCTGTAAAGTTTGGTGGAGGACAGATAATACTATGAGGTTGTTTTTCAGGGGAAGGGAAATCTTAATGCTTCAGCATACCAAGATATTTTGGATAAGTGTATGCTTCTTTTGTGGGAACAGTTTGGGGAAGGCCCTTTTCTGTTCTAGCATGACTGTGCCCCAGTGCATCAAAGCAAGATCCATAAAGCCATGGTGGGGTGAGTTTGGTGTGGAAGCACTTGACTGGCCCACACAAAACAATGACCACAACCCCAATGAAGACCTTTTGGGATGAACCAGAACAGAGTTTGTGAGCCATGTCCTCTCATCCAACATCAGGGTCTGACCTCACAAATGCTTTTCTTCTATGAATGGGCAAAATTTCACAGATCCAAAATCTTCCCAGAAGAATGGAAGTTATAGCTGCAAAGGGGAGACCACTTCCATATTAGAGCCCATGGATTTAGAATGGGATGTCATAACTCCTGTAGGTGTAATGCATAGGGGTCCCAATACTTTTGTGCAAATAATGTGTATAAATACACACCTCTACTCATACACATAAACACATATGTTTTTCCTTACCGACTTGCCACATCTGTGAGGTTTTTGTGTGTAACAGCGAAAAGATTCTCTCTGTGAGCCTGTTTCAGTTCATCACTAACACCACTTACAAAGAGCCCCAAACCTGCAACGTAGCACAGATGCACACCAAGTTAGACATATACAGTGGGGCAAAAAAGTATTTAGTCAGCCACTGATTGTGCAAGTTCTCCTACTTAGAAAGATGAGAGAGGTCTGTAATTTTCATCATAGGTACACTTCAACTATGAGACACAAAATACTTATTTTCCACCATAATTTACAATTAAATTATTTAAAAATCCTACAATGTGATTTCCTGGATTTTTTTCCCTCATTTTGTCTCTCATAGTCAAACTGTACCTATGCTGAAAATTACAGACCTCTCTCATCTTTCTAAGTAGGAGAACTTGCACAATCAGTGGCTGACTAAATACTTTTTTGCCCCACTGTATGTTTTTTTTTATTCTTCAAATAAAACTAAGTTGAAAGATGTAAAATGGTGATGTATGTAGTCTGACCCTTATCTGAGGGGGCAACTGGTGCATCTACAGCAGAGAACACTGACAGTTTGGCTTCATCGACATCTTGCTGGGTGAACTTGCCGTCTCGAGCCCACTCCACACCGTGGCGGAATGCTGTTAACGTCTGAGAGCAGTTTGGATCTCTAGGAGAAGACATAGTCAGAATGAATTTATGGAACTATTATACATAGATCATATGCAGATCAGAATGATTTTAAGGCTAAAATGTGCTGAAATAACATGGTGTTGACGGAATCAGTTATAAAAGTTATAGGATAGGATGGGAGAAAGGCTGTTTCACAACATACAAATGAAGGCAGCAAGTTACTCTGCAGAAGGTCAAGGGCTATTAGACTCTATAGGCACTTGTACTTTAAAAAAAAAGTGTTTGTATTGAAAGGTTCTGTCATAGTCTTTAGCATTTTCAGTTGTTGCTGTGTTTGTCCATGCTTGGATCCTTCATTGAGGATGAGTCACCACTGTATGTTATATTAAAACATCTGTTATTGATTTTACATTTGATAAAAGACATTCCTTTTTATTTCTGTAGTGTAAACAATGAAAACAATGCACATTTTCTTGTACAAGTTTAACAATAAAACTTCAGTCCCTTTCAATGCAATTAAAATAAATTACTACAAACATCTAACGTATTTTTCGGACCATAAGGCGCACCGGATTATAAGGCGCAATATCAACGATCGGCTGCTAACGGATCAATTTTCATACATAAGGTGCACCGGGTGTTATAAGGCACATTAAATGAAACAAAACTCTTATAAGTCAAACTTTATTCAACTCTTTCACAATAACTCTCAACATTGTTCAGTTGTAACACACAACATACAAAACAATACACTCACTTTTTCTGTTTATTCCTCTACAACAAATCCATCAAATTCTTAATCTTCAGTGTCTGAGTTTAACAGTTGGGCGATTTCGGCAACAAGCATGGCCGGATCCCTCTGGTCATTATCCGAGACAGTCTCGTTGCTGTTACTTAGCTGTTCATCTGCTCTGTTTCCATATTGTACTGCGTAACTGATAGCGTTGAGTTTGAAATCCGCTTCATAAGCATGTCTCTTAACAGGTGACATTTTTGAGGCAGCGGGTATAAAAACTGAATGAATGAATGCGCACACTTTAATGTTGAAGCACAGATCATATTACTCCGCGAGGCTCCTGACTACGGTGGCCGTAAGCTTAAAATCAGTTTTAGGTCAGAAAGCACAACCAGAATTAATTCATACATTAGGCGCACCGCATTTTAAGGCGCACTGTCGATTTTTGAGAAAATTAAAGGATTTTAAGTGCGCCTTATGGTCCGAAAAATATGGTAGTTTAAATTTGTAAACAAAATGCCCTATTCTACCTAATACTGCTGTACAATATTTCTTAGATTCAATCTCGCTTTCTATTCTCAGTTTAATACTAATATGTAAGTACAAAGCCTTCGTGCGTTTGACTTTCTTAACCTGTCTTTTTCTGTTTTTGTGTAGATTTGCACTGTTCTGGAGCAGCAATCCTAATTTCATTGTATAATTATACAATCACAATAAAGGCATTCTTTTAACTTATCTAACTGTAGCGTCACCATATCTTAAATAACCAGGTGAAAACATTCCTTTTTATTTTTGAAGAATAACAATTCAAAATAATGCGTACTTTTCTTGTATAAACATTTAAACAAAAATAATTTGTTGAAGCAGACTTGTGCGGACTTGAACAGCGAAATATCCCACAATGCATTGCCAGCTCGGTAATGCCGGATGAGAGGACTCCCAACTGGATGTATAATTTCTAAAGTAATGCTGTTATTGTGCCACGGAATGAAGTTATAAGAGTTTTTTAGGCGAGAATGTGGTTGTTTAAAATTCAACTATGCGGTCAGTTTATCAAGATAAAGCTTACATAAAAAAAATGCTCAGACGATTTCAGAGATGTGACGGGAAGCTATTAACATATTTATTATGCATTATATGTGTTATTTGTTCAGCCTGTATTCTAAATATGAATTGTCTGATATAGACTGAAGTTCAGAATTAAAATCCCTTCTAAAATCAGACTTGTTTGGTGCTGGCTTATGTTTGGGTTTTTATTTATGCTTAAATGCGCTCGGTCCGTTGTTACACATAGTTTAAACTATTCAATGGAAAGAAAAAGATCTGAGCACTTCTTCCACCACTGACAGGCTTTATACAAGATGTTTTAGGTTTTTAATCTAGGTGTAAAAAGTAAACCGTGTTGTCTTCATAGCCAAGTACGCTGCTGTTCCAATTGTAGAATAACCGAACTGCGTCCTCCCTTCATCGGCAGAATGTACTCGCAAGTCCAACTTCATAGTCCAGACTTGGGAAGTACTTCCGAACTTCACATACTTGGAATTGAGAAACGGCCTGAGTCTGTTAGTATACCATTTAGTGTTCAAACATGGAACTGCAGATGGACATCGTCCCATTTCTGCATAGCGATACATCTTTATATGCCTGATCTTTCATGTAACGTGTGTAACAGATGTGTGTTTAATTTTGATTGACGTACCTATACGAGTAAAAGGTAAACAGCCCACCACCACCCATCTTTGCTCCTCCACCATAGGCTCCACCTTTCTCTCGGATTTCTCCATGCAGGAACTTGGCACTCATCAGCCGTCCTAAAATGCACAGACTGAGAGAAAGAAAGAAAGAACAAGCAAAGTGTAAACGACCAGTAAAGGCATCGAGTCGTCCCATAACGCTATGCGTGTTTTACCTGGCAAAGTCCTTGTGTGTGAAAGGGACAGTACGCACACATGTGCTAACAAAGTTTACAGGGAACGGAAGTTCAAAATACGTCTTCATCTCACAGGGCTTAAAATGAGCCTCCTAAAACAGGAGGGAGACATGGAAAGGAGTTCAGTGCATTTAATAAATTACAGATAAAGCGTTAGAATATAAAATGTACATACAGAAACAAGTTTACGACTAGCGACTGACGCAGCAGGGGCATGAGGGTCCAGCGGTCTCTGCATACATACAGATGCCAACAGAAATCAATGTTTATAGAGCGATAGCATGGAAATGAGTAAGAGAGTTCAATTTAGCACGTCTGCCCATCATTACCTCAACTATAACTTCTTTGACAGGTTTTCGCTCTTTTCTGTTGGAGGCTATGTTACCCATAAACGTCTCCAGCTCTACTGCAGCATCAGCCATTTTCTGAGGAGTAGCATTCACTGCACACCTGAGAAGAGAAAACCAAAGAGCAAAACTGTGATTTGATCGCTTGCCTTCTGTATTAGTGCAGACGAAAGACTTGCTTAGCTCTCAAAACACCTTCAGTTCTTCATGGCATGGATTCTAAGAGATGTTGGAAACAGCCCTTTGAGATTCTGCTCCAGTCTAACCTCATTATCTTGCTCCCACTTATCTCACCAACCTCATCTCTCGCCACCTGTGATGGCGAAAAGCCACCAATCTCATTCTCACCAAGCTTAAAATGTGACAAATGTATTGTCCGTAATTAAATTCTACCCCTCTAAACTGCCATGTTTCAGAACATCAGTAGGTGGCACTTTAATCTAACTTTAAACTTGTACCACCGGATGATGTACAGTCCCTGTCTGTTATCAGAGAAGTTATATAAGGAGGAGACTGGTCACTGATGAAACATGAATAGGACTGTAGTACAGAAGCCCCGCCCCATCACTGGAAAGAACCAATCAGCATATGAGTAATTGTGTTGGAGAAGGGGCCAGCAAGTCTTGGCCCCTTTGTAGTGACGAGATGTAAATGTGCAGTAGCCAGAATAATGATAATAATGATATTTTTCTGTTATTTGGACCCAACAACGCAAGTAAGTTGTATCATTTTTGTCAGATTATACCAGCAATTTTAAATATGCATTTTAAACATTAATTTCTATTGTAGTTTCGGATATATAGGTCTCTCCCCATTCAAGGAGATAGGGACTCTGGTCTTGTATGGCTGGAAATAACTGTGATGGCGAAGTGCACGGACTTATCTTAATGACTGTGCTGTTGTTCATCACAGACTGGACTTAATGCGCTTCGTGTCACGGAAACAATTGTCAGCCATGGACTATTTCTCAAATTTGTAAATGAATAGAAACTGTACATGTACGTACATGTTTATGTACAATGTAAAAGTGATCGTATGATAACGTGGGCTGCTCAGTAAAGCACATTATGTCAGCATCAGGTACGAATGTCACGGTGTCTGTTTTTTTTGTAACCTCATTAAATCACCAAACTCACCTCTCGCCAAAGATAGCCAAAAAACAGATGTGGGTGAGATAACGAGATTAGACTGTATATCTATGTATAGAATTTTAAGAATATTAAGTTGCAACAGATACTATGTAAATTATTTGCAAAAATAAAGCATTATTTTTAGGTAGACTTTTGCCCTGTCCACAGATATTTTTAAATAAGTAGCTTTTTCTCACTTAGGGAGTTTTTCCTTGCCACTGTTGCCCTAGGCTTGCTCAATTTGGGATTGGATGTACTGTAGATATTAGGAGATAATCTAAACTTGTAAAGTTGCCTTAAGACAATGCTCCATTGTAAAACGTGCTATATAAATAAATCTGACTTGACTATGCGTTTTGATTGTTCGTCCACACAAAAACGCCGTTTTAGGTCACTGAAAACAGACTTTTTGCAAAACTCCTTCCAGGGTGAAGATTTTCAGAAAGATTTTCAGAAGATTTTCTTGTTTGTATGTCACTTTGTGCGGCGTTATCTCCTTTGTTTACATGAGGCGACATACAGGAATAGGCTTAATGTTGAGCCAGACCTCCATTTGCAGATTTCCATGCTTCTGCCTGACAACCACCACTTGGTATCTGGCAAACAACATCATCCATCTTATTAGGTGAGTCACAAAAACACTTTCTATTTTTAGTATTTATTTTGTTGTGTGATTACGCAATCCAGTGCAATTAAACAGGCCACACTGATTGTGGTGCTGTATTTGTTTAGATTTTAAATGGTTCATTAAATTTCAGTGTGGGCTGCATAACGTTTGTGGTGGGTTAAGTGGGCCACAAGTTGGGAACCCCTGCATTAGAGAGCTGAGAGAAATAAATAGTGGTTAGAATACTCAGATACTACTATGGGGAAATAAACAATTTAGTGCACTGGTACCTCATATTATCTGGGTTCAGAAGGTGTCTCTTTATTCTGGGTAGCCTCCTTAAGACAGACGTTAAATCAGGCAGCTCAGCTATTCTCTTCATGAACTTCACCTAAGAAATGACACAAGAAATGTTACAATGCACATACAGGCATCACAAACGCACATGTATTTAATGCAGTCTAACCTCAGTCTCGCCCCCCCCAGTTATCTCGCCAGCCTCATCTCTCGCCACCTGTGATGCCAGGATGGATCTCTCCATGCTTTTTTTCCTTGAAAAGCCACCAACCTCGCACTCACCAAGCTTAACACGCCACAAATGTCTTGCCAGCAATGAAATTCTATCTCGCTAAGCCACCATGTTTCAGACAGTCAGCAGGTGGCGCTTTAATCCTACGTTAAACTTGCAATGCCGGATGATGTACAGCCCCTGTCTGTTATCAGACACATTATATAAGGAAGAGACTGGTCGCTGGTTGAAACATGAATGGGATTGTAGTACAGAAGCTCCACCCTTTCATGAGAAAGAACCAATCATATTACTATCTGTTACATATACAATCGTCAATCACGGACCATTTCTCAAAATTGCATAAATGAATAGAAACTGTACATGTATGGACATGTTTATGTACATTGTAAAGGGCTGCTCAGTAAAACACATCATGTAAGCATCAGGTATGAATGTCACTTTGTCCATTTTTTTGTAACTTCCTTAAGATGCCAAACTTGCCTCTCGCCAAAACAACCATGAAACAGACGTGGGCGAGATAACGGGTTTAGACTGAATAAAGTTTGGTTCGGCAGATACACCAGCGCCCTGAAAATCAGTACAATTTTAACCCACTCCTGTGTAATTTAAACCAACTTCATGGAGGTAGTTCAGTTATGTGACTGACCTGGTCCATACCACTGAAGGTCTCTTGCAGGTCAGCAGTGGGTGTGAGGGTCCGGCCCGCCCGAGTCATCGCATAAAAGTGACCTGAATATGAGATTCCATTGGACAGCTCCTGAGCTGCCATCATCACCAGCACTCTCAACCTCTGTTCAGCATCAAAATTTGGGCTGAACACAGAACATCTTATAAGGGCATGGTTAAGATTGACTTGAATTTAAGAAGCATGTGAGTATCACATTTAAAATGTAATATGTAAACAAGTAACATGTCTGAGTTTTAACTTAGCTTTCTACTTCTATACATTTGCTGGTCAATTTCTTAAGTACACCTCCTCATGTCTACACTCAATGTCCATTTTATCAGTCCCACTTACCATATAGTAGCACTTTGTAGTTAAACAATTACAGACTGTAGTCCAGCTGTTTCTCTACATACTTTGTTAATCCCCTTTACTCTGTTCTCTAATGGTCAGGACCTACACACCACAGATCAGGTACTATTTGGGTGGGGGATCATTCTCAGCACTGCAGTGACACTGATGTGGTGGTGTTAGTGTGTGTTGTGCTGGTACAATTGATTCAGACACAGCAGTGCTGCTGGAGTTTGCAACTCACTGTGCACTTCTTTACATACAGTTTCTACCATATTGGTCAACCTTGTAGATGCAAATTCAATAGGCAGTAGCTCATCTGCTGTTGCACATGTATTAGTCATCCTGTAATGAGTAATCATCAGGGCTCACAGGATGCTCCCTACAGGACACTGGTGGCTGGACATTTTTGGCCGATGGACTATTTTCAGTCCAGTAAAGACACTGAGGTGGTTTAAATACTCCAGCAGGACTGCTGTGTCTGATCCACTCATACCAGCACAAGACACACTAAACACACCACCACCACAGCAGTGTCACTGCAGTGCTGAGAATGATCCACCACCCAAATAGTACCTGATCTGTGGAAGTCCTGTGAGGGTCCTGACCATTAGAGAACAGAGTAAAAGGTGACAGGTAAAGAAGCACATGGACTACAGTCTGTAGTTGTAGAACTAATATGGTAAGTGGAACCGATAAAATGAACGTGTGTAGAAACAAGAAGGTGTAGCTAATAAAGTAGCCAACGTATTATAATTGTTCAAAACATTTCTCATAATTTATTAACAATTAAATTTGAATGCTTTACTATTAACCCTTGCTTAATTAACAAGTAAAAAAAAAATTGGAAAAATCCACATCAAAATAAGCATCAGTTTATACTCACGAGTTAAATATTTCACTCCACAGGTTGAACATATCAGGCAAGTTCCTCTCCAGACAGGAAGAGCTAAGGAGTATGCCCTACAGCACACATGCAATGGTTTTAAACATTCAACAATGCAAACAAGGCAAATAAATTAAATTATAATACATTAAGCAGGAATCCACCAGGAATCAGCTAGCTTTCATTCATTCATATTTACTATCTTAGCATCAACGTTCAGCTGATGCCTGGACTACTAACATGCATGCACCATACTCTCAATCCTGTAATATGGAGAATAACACAATTGAGACATTTAATATGTGCAATTTTGAGTTAAACTACTGGTATGTGCTGCATGACATCCATTCTGACTACATCCGTTCGCGGACCAATAAGGTTATTGTCATTATTCTTACAGTTATTAACATGCTTACTGCATACACAGTGGTACCTCAGAACTCATCAAATTTGGTTCTCTGCACATTTTGATTAGACAATTGGTCTCGGTTCTAGTTGTTTGCTCGGTACTAGGCGCACTTGCTTAAACATGTGTTGAATGAGTCGAACCGTGCTTCTCTTGCTCAGAGATCTCAGCTTTAAAAAAAAAAAAAAAGATCATGTTTTTCTTTATTTTTACATCTACAGTCTTATATAGTTTATAAGAGCCAACTGAAACCAAAACAAGAACTTGGATGCTCCAGAACAGAAGGTTGCAGTTAGCTTAGCAGCTATCCTAGTGCCTTGAGTTCACCAATAGAGTAAGTGTTTTGCTTTCACTTTCAATCCATTGCTCACTAAATAACATGAGATTTCTAACACTTAACACTGTTTTAAACATTAACTTACTTATTATTTATCATAGTTTCCACTGTGACAAAGGACACTCTACCTAACACTTGTTCAACTCCTCAGTTCATGATACATTTAACTTCTGATAGATTTGTTGGAACATATCCCCTTCGTAAATCAGGAAGCACTTCATTAACGCATATAATGCCTTATACAGTGTGGATTTGCTGGGGTTCTGGAACGGATTACATTGCAATTTACATTATTCCTTATGGGAAAGCTTGCTTGGTACTCGTAGTTTTCAGTTCTCGACAAGCCTTCTGGAACGAATTACCTGTATTACATTACCAGATGCATTATCTGTTGTAGTACAGGAGTAGTGATAACACATAACAGCACAGCCTCTTTTGTATCAAGTTTTATTACACGTGAGCAGACTGAATGCTGAGCCACACTGGGATGGCACTGCTCTCCTTAAAAGCACCAAAATGCTGATGCTGTGCAGGCGAATTATATGTGCTGGATCTCAGGGCTGGGAGGTGTACCGGTATTGAAGTGAATACGGGTATGACGCTGTTGCATGATGGGGAGTTTTCCATACCGTGGATACAATGATAAACCCAGAAACAATGAAACAGTAACAGCCCACCATGCACACAAGACAATAAACAGACAAACATCTGCAACTGGCAAAAACATGGAAAAGCAAGATTTTCTACTGAAATGAACCACTCATATGTTTTGACTTTATTTATTTTTTGGTATATTGTGATATTATATCGATATCGTATTGATAGTGGAAAATACCATGACATGGACCCCTAATGGATCTGTGCTCCACAGCTCAAAAACCATGCATGGATTGCAGAATAGCTGCAGGTTCATTTCTGTTTAAAAATTACTTTCTATTTACATTGGAAAGCTCACAGGTCGGCGGGGAAGGGTGGCTACACAACGACAAGAACTGCATATTGGCAATGCAGCACACTAGAGTTAAATGTGTAGCCTTGTACACGTCATGTCAGCATGTGCTCTTTTCTGAAATATCTAATCTGAAATAATAAATCAGTGTATGGGAAACGCAGCAATATTTCGGCAATTTGGTCAATACTGGTACACTACACATCCTGTACAGCAATGGCAGGTATGAAATATTATATGGTATTTTTACAACATCAAGTACGCATAACATGCAATTTTACAGAGCCTTTCATTGAGAGTCATGTCTGTCACGGGACAATTCAGAAGCCTTCATTATATTTACCTGTTCATACAGGTTGAGATCAGCAGTGTCTGGTATGATCTGTGGGGTCACAGACATTCCACCAGTCTTCAGTTCCATCTGCTGAGCCTGCTGCCTATAATCCATCTTCCCACAGCCCAACCTGTGATTAAATAATGTTAAATAATGATAACAAAAACTAGAACACACACAAACCCAAACACACAAAATGGAGCTTAATTCTGAGACCACTACTTACGCAACTCTGTCTGACAGACAGCTCTCACCTCAGCAGAGACCATGTATGAACCAGACAGACTGAGCAGTGGGAACCAATATTCTACCAACTGAGCCACTCTGGTTCGTATACCGCCTCTGGTGAGGTGAGGGCCCTGGGACCTGATATTATATAAAAGAACCAGGACTGGTGCAGACAGACACTGAAGGTCTGGAGCTCAAAGAACAAAGAAAAGGGAGTTTCAGGGTCGCACCTTGTTGGGGGACCAGAATTACAGGGCCCATTTGTGGTCAGGAGATGGGTCTGTGGTCAAGTGAGACAGATCAGGAGTGCCCCGGCACACCATAACGTATCCTAGCAGTAACAGCACTCAAACATTATAAAAGCTGTGGCTTGGTTTAAGACTCACTTGGTAATGACACTGCAGAAGAGGGGAACATAGATCTTCAAGTCCTCTGGAAGGGTGTTGAGGTTAAACATGGCTCTGAAATACACCATGCCATTAGTGGGCTGCTCACAATACTGAACGGGTACACCTCCTGGGGGGGGGGGGGAGATAAATTACAGGTATGCACCATTTAAAGACCATCCAACCAGTGTCCTATCCTAGATGGACCAAGACCGCTCCACCTGGGATTGAACCCAGGACCTTCTCAGTGTGAGGTAACAGTGCTACCCACTGAACTACCGTGCTACCAAATTGTAAAAATTATAAAAGAAAAAAAAAAACCTGTCTTTTAACTGCAGACGGTTCAGCTGTGAAAAGCTGGTTACCTCAACAACCAATCAACGCTGCCGATAAGCAAGCAGAGGCAGGAGTTAACAAGCAAAGACCCTTGAACAAGACCCTTAATCCACAATTGGTTGGATTGTAAGATTGTATCAATTGGAAGTCGCTCTGGGTAAGGGCATCTGCTAAATATTGTAAATGTTACTCTTATGAATGTGTATGAATTTCTCCTACTTACTTCAAGCTGTGCCGTTTGTAAGTGTATGTGCCTGTCCTATTGTAGGTAGTACTCCTTTGTTTGTCTCCCCACTACCTGTATATTCTCTCTAAGTGAATGTGAACCAGATTATATAGTTATAGAGCCTCTGTTTCATCTGGCTGATCTGATCTTCCGTGTTGTTCGTAACACTGTCTAACAAGGCATTTTTGTCTTTCGCCAGACTAAGTATCTGGTCCATCATACCAGCCTCATACGTGTTACAGATCTTTCTTTAATTATTGTCAAATTCCATAAACTAAAAATGGGATGGCATTAGGGATGCTGTGTAGATGGTAGCATTCCCCTCATGTTTTCAATGGCATCTCTGACCCATTTATGTATTGTTTGCACACAGTTCTCTTGTGAAAAATACTCTTTACACAATATTTACATTACAGTAGAAGAAAAATACTATATGACTATGCAAATGTCTGGTCCATTTCAGTCAAAGTGCTGTTTCACAGAACGTACAGCGATTGTGAAACAGTGCATACACCCATGTTTACCTGCGTAAGCCATCTGCACAGGGGTGCGTGGTATAGTGGGCTCGATGTCAGACACCTTAAGTGCAGGTAAGCAGGAAACATCCTGAATTCTGCTCTGTTCAGACAGCAGCTGTAGGCCTGAAATATTGAATTGCATAAAAAACTAATACCAACTAATGATTCTGCTGTATAGACACTCAAAAACATTACAAGAAGCTGGCTTAAACCTTAAATACCACAAAAAGGATTGTAAAGCATCAGCTACTCAAATACTATTAACATGAAATGCATTTACAGTGGTACCTCGGTTCTAGTTGTTAAAGGCTTGACGAGTACCGAGCACATTTGTCCCACAAGGAATAATGTAAACGGAATCAATCTGTTCCATACTCACAGGAAATCCACACTGTATAAAGCATTATATACATTAATGGAGTTGTACTGTACAGGTGCCCCCTGATGGGGAGATGTTCCAACAAATCCATCACAAGTTAAATGCACCATGAACTGATGAGTTGAATATAGTCTATACACTGTATCATAGCAGAGCCCATGATCATTAACACAAAGCTTATTTTATAATAGTGTTGAAAAATCTCACGCAATTTAGTGAGTAATGGATTGAAGGTGAAAAGTAAGAGCAAAACTTACTCCATTGGTGAACTCATGGTTCTAGTAATGTGCTGCTAAAGCAAACTTGAACCGTGAATAAAGAATCAAGTTTCGACTGAAATGAGTCGCGCCCCTCGATTTTTAGATTTAAGCAAGTGCGCCGAGTACTGAGCGATGAGAGCCGAGACAAATTTTTCTAGTCAAAATGCTTCGAGAACTGAATTCGAGTTCCAAGGTGGTTGAGAACTGAGGTACCACTGAATAAAATTTTTTTACTTACGCAATTATGCATTTACACTAGATAACCACCATGCAGTTCTTACCCTTCTCATAGATGTTCTTGCGCTCAGTATCGGTGAGGGCCTGGATTTTCTGCTGAAGTTTCTCATGTTCTGCCTTGCTCCGATTTTCTTGATACTGGTCGTCTGGACTCATGGACAAGGTTAACCTGTGGGTGTTCTCCTGAAACAACCACAAATCAAAACATGAGCCCTTTTCTGGAGCTCTTCCAACAGAGAAAACAGGTAGGAATATGCTTTCCTACGATATGATGATAAAATACCAAGCAATGACTCGGGTCACAGCAGTTCCTTCCATTCAGGGCATACCTGTGTCCAGTGTTCTGCATTGGGCCCAGCTCTTATCAACCCAGGCCAGCAAAAGTGAAGTTAAAATGTCAAAAGTAACATCCATATTAGCCACAATTTTCACTGGAGTTTAAAAAAAAAAGCAACCTTGGAAAATGTAAGCAAAAGCAAAGCATCTAATTTCACCCCTGCTTATTCTGGTCTGGGGACTAACAGGGAATTCACTGGGTGCAAGCAAGACGTACACCCTGGACAGGGCACCAGTCCATAAAACAGTTTTTCCAAACACATCACCCAACCTTCACGTTACAAGTCCCACCCAGGATTTGAACCCAGGCCCTCAGGAACTTTTCCAGCAGTTGGATCTACCCACTGAGTCAATTCTTGGAAATACAGTAAGAAGAAAATGTTGTTCCTGTAATCAAACAGCACAGAAGCTCCAGAACTGAGACTGAATAAGTAACAAATAGGGTCAGCATTAATTCACACGACCATTTTTATACTGAACCATTTAACTTGAACAACAAATGTTATACTCCATTATATGGTCACCTAGAGTTTTATATAATAGACTGGCTTTTTGGGACTTGTTACCTTAAAGTATTGCTGGACTTTGTCCTGCAGGTAGCGAGGATTCTCCTGTAGGCAGTGCCTGAACCTGGAGACATTTTCACTGATCCTCAGTAACTCTACTGGATCTCCATCGTGGTTCCAGCAGGATGCGATATGCTACCGAGCAAGAGAGAGAGAGACCATAAAACCTGTTGCCTACATCGCTGTGTCATAGTAGTTGTGTGCAAGTTACACTCACAGATGCGAGAGCCAGGCCAAAGCTGGTAGACTGATGTTTCAACTGAATCTCAATCCTATGCAGTAAGGCCTCAATTTGTTCCTCTTCAAACCCGGTCCTGTAATAATTAATGCAATCAAGAGTTACATTTTTCTTTCAGCTCACATGAATACAAAATGAAGTTATCTAGATTACATATTGTAAATGGCAAATGTATATGAACCTCTGCTTTCAGTATCTGGTGTGACAGACACTCTTACCTAGAGTGACTTACAACTTATGCAATCTTACAGTCCAAGCAATTGTTGGTTAAGGGTCTTGCTCAAGGACCCAAGTGGCAGCATGGCAGAGGTGGGATTTGAACCTGGATGTTAGTCTTAGTCCTAGTCCATAATCCAGTACCTTTACCACTAGGCTACAGTCACAGATAATGGGGAGTTACTCACGAACTGCTTCTGCAACATTTCTCTTGGATTAAGGCCAGGGCCTTTGACTTGGCCCTTTAAAAATATTAACTTTATTCTTCTTCCTAATTTTTTGGGATAATGCTTGTTTGCTTAGGTCATTGTCTTGCTGCATGACCCAGGTTCTGAATTGCAAGCAGTAGCCCTTTAAATTCTGGAAATGCTGGCCCAAATGTGGCCTACAATACCCTTGGCATTGCCATAACTGAACCACGAGTGTCTAATCTAAGCGATATTTTGCCTATAGCTTGATAGAGCAATACATAATTGTGCTATAGTGGCACTTTTCAATTTGGGAAAGACCAGAGATTTGAAAGACCTAGAAACTGATGTTAGCTTGCTTTGTGAATTGATTATTATTGTTAGCTGTTGGTGCTTAGATATGCGTGTCTGTTGTTTGGATGTAAAACTGCTTTTGTGGGTGCAAACATCTAGTCTAAGAAAGAACTCGTGTGAGTAACTGTTTCCATAGCTGTATGTAGATGTCACTGAAGGATGAAGCGTTGCAAAAAGATTTAGATAGAGGAACTAGTGCAGACAAAGAGTTAGAATTGCAAGTCACATACAACAGCTAATACAAAAATACATTTCATAAAATACAATAAAAAAATACACTTGATGGGCACTTACATGATGATGTCATCCAGGGTTTGGCTAATAAGCTGTTTGACTCTCTCGATGTCCTCTTCTGCTATACCCTGCAGGCCAATACTAAACGAGGCCTGCCTGGTGCTGCCATCATACCTGCATTACAACACATCTGCTATGAGCTGAACAGAAATAACACACTAGTATAACCATGCAAGTACTGAAAATAACAGTATTTTATATTAGCAAAGTAATCAACAGTCTATAATACTGGTATGCACCATACAATGTCAGTTCGGACAATATGATCCAAAAAGGTTATTAGCTTTATTATTAACTTAACCCATAGGCTTGCCCATACCTTGCCACAAAAATTAGCTGATTTACAGATGCAATGTTTGTAATAGCACAGACTCTGGTACAGAAGCTTTCAATGAACACAAAGTACAGAAATGACCTCTTAACTATAACGTTACAGATGAAGAATAAAGAGTGCACACGTCTGGGCAGCAGAGTGATCTGTGACATCTGTGAAGCAGTGAGCGGCCAAAGGAATTTGAGCGTAGCAGGGTATGGAAGAGTGCAGCGAGGTGAACCAGCGTGCAGCAAGATGTGTCATCAATTGCCAACACCATTGGTATTTAGTCAGTCCAGTATAGAACAATATCCCATATAGTTTTGCTATACATGTATCAAATAAGTACCAGAGCATGCTAGTGGGAGGAATTTCAGCATCCCACTCAATTTGTTCTGTATTCACTCTGCTCCCACTCAGTGCTTTCTGTAAAGTTCAGCAGTACAGTGTGGCTTTGAAAACTTTATCAATAAAATCTTCAACGATGCCTAACAAACTGAGTCGGTCTGCTCGTACAAAAATCAACGCCCAATTTCACTCCACTAATTTGCTGGAGCAGGCTGAATAGTTTACTCTCCATCTCCAGGAGTGCATGGAGCAGGGGCATATCACAAACAGTGCTACAACAAGGTGGGATGTGACCAGGCTGTGCTGTATTTGAAAATACCGCATCCCTTCACGTTCCCCCTTGGTGAGTGGCTCATAGTCCACATACAACATTTTGAATAAGCCTTGGTCCAGTTCCCATTTCCTCTCTTATGGCACTATCATTCTGGCCTGAACTTGCAGGAAAAGGTTTTTAAATCTGTCCCTCTCTGGCTCTGCACGCATTTGCTGAACTTATTCACCTATAAACATAGGATTTATAAATTACACTTCTAAAGAAAGTCTGACAATTACACAATGTGTATGTGTATTTATACAAACCTTTACAATTTGCTTCATCTATAGTGGTGCTTGAAAATTTGTGAACCCTTTAGAATTTTCTATATTTCTGCATAAATATGATCTAAAACATCATTAGATTTTCACACAAGTCCTAAAAGTAGATAAAGAGAACCCAGTTAAACAAATGAGACAAAAATATTATACTTGGTCATTTATTTATTAAGGAAAATGACCCAATATTACATATTAGTGAGTGGCAAAAGTATGTGAACCTCTAGGATTAGCAGTTAATTTGAAAGTGAAATTAGAGTCAGGTGTTTTCAATCAATGAGATGACAATCAGGTGTGAGTGGGCACCCCGTTTTATTTAAAGAACACTACTAGTCTTCACAACACACGTTTGTGGAAGTGTATCATAGCATGAAAACAAAGGAGATTTCTGAGGACCCTCAGAAAAAACTAGTTTTGTGATGCTCATCAAGCTGGAAAAGGTTACAAAACCATCTCTAAAGAGTTTGGACTCCACCAATCCACAGTCAGACAGATTGTGTACAAATGGAGGAAATTCAAGACCATTGTTACCCCTCCCCAGGGAGTGGTTCGACCAACAAAGATCACTCCAAGAGCAAGGTGTGTAATAGTTGGCGAGGTCATAAAGGACCCCAGGGTAACTTCGAAGCACCTGTAAGGCCTCTCTCACATTGGCTAAATGTTAATGTTCATGAGTCCACCATCAGAAGAACACTGAAACAACAAATGGTGTGCATGGCAGGGTTGGTCAAGGAGAAAGCCACTGCTCTCCAAAAAGAACGTTGCTGCTCATCTGTATTTTTGCCAGAAGGCTATTGAAGAATGTTTTTGGATGGATGAGACCAAAATAGAACTTTTCTTTCCTGGTTTAAAAAGAAAATGTTTGGAGAAGGGAAACACTGCATTCCATGCATAAGAACCTATCCCATCTGTGAAACATGGTGGTGGTAGTATCATGGTTTGGGCCTGTTTTGCTGCATCTGAGACCAGGACGGCTTTGCCATCATTTCATGGAAAAAATAATTCTGCATGATATCAGAGCTATTCTAAGGGAAAATGTCAGGACATCTGTCCATGAACTGAATCTCAGAGAAGGTGGGTCATGCAGCAAGCAACAAACCGACCCTAAGCACACAAAGTCGTTTTTCTCACCCAAAGAATGGTTAAAGAGGAATAAAGTTAATGTTTTGGAATGGCCAAGTCAAAGTCCTGACCTTAATCTAATTGAAATATTGTGAAAGGACCTGAAGTGAGCAGTTAATGTGAGGAAACCCACCAACATCCCAGAGCTGAAGCTGTTCTGTACGAAGGAATGGGCTAAAATTCCTCCAAGCCGGTGTGCAGGACTGATCAACAGTTACAGGAAACGTTTAGTAGCAGTTATTTCTGCACAGGGGGGTCACACCAGAAAGCAAAGGTTCACATACTTTTACCACTCACTAATATGTAAAATTTGATAATTTTCCTCAATAAATAAATGAGTATTATAATATTTTTGTCTCATTTGTTTAACTGGGTTCTCTTTATCTACTTTTAGGACTTTTGTGAAAACCTGATGATGTTTTAAGTCAAATTTATGCAGAAATATAGAAAATTCTAAAGGGTTCACAAACGTTCAACCACCACTGTAATTACCTTAGAAGTTGTTGATAGTTAAATTCAGTTCATAGGCCTTCTTATGTTTACAAGAGGGAGAGAAATTAATGCTTGCAAAAAATGTACTGTTTAATTGCATTCTAGGCTGGTATCACATGTTACACTGGAGTGGTTTTGGAGTGGTCGTGGGACTCTCCAGCTTTGTAAAAGGTCCCCACTCCCCACTCGCTCCCACACTCTGATAAGTATGTATTTTAAGTATTTATATGCAGTCCAGACAACAACCAGATGACATAACCTGTAGTTTCACACAACATTCTGAGGACATTAAGCGATGCATACTTGTACAATTACTCAAAAGCTAGCTCTGTAGATTGAATGGCAGAGGTGAATGTTTGTAAGCGTTTACCCTACTACAGATGAGAAGTCTGTGCCAATCTTGGGTTCAATCAATGCTTTATAAAATGGAGAGTTCGGGCCAGAGATCATCAGGAAAGAGAGTAAACTCAGAGTGAACGACTCAAACGTGTCTGTAATGCTGCAAAGAAAAAGAAAAAAAAAAAAAAAAACACACAACATCATACCAGCACTCAGAATTCATCACTCCAACAGTAACAAATGACATTTTCTCTAAAGGTTAAGTTTGGATACACTTAACTTGGCAAATTAAAGTAAAATAAAAAGAAAATACACATATATAATTGTGCGCGACTGCACATGTGCATACTCACTCGCCAAGCAGGTAGCTCACACACATGGTGTTCTGCTTAGCTGGATCTGGAACTAGTGCATCAGGACTGCAGGTCACATGATCTTCCCTCTAAACAATTCAATATCACAAGAATATCTCAATATAGATACTAGTGTGCAAAAGTCTTAGACCACCATTAGATTTGTAGTTTTAGCAATGGTATATTGATCATATATAGCATACTGTCGACGATTAGACCCAAAAATTTCAAACATGGATTTGTCACTCCATAATACTCTTCCTCTGATCTTAATTCCGATCTTTGTGAGCTTCAGCAGATCTTAGTATTTTCACCTTCTTCCCCTTACAAAAAAAAGTGATTTCCTGGCTGCTACCCTTCCAAAAAGACCATTCCTGGTCAAGCTTCTTCAGACTGTAGAAGGGTTGACATGGCATCCTGATGAAGCTGCCAGATGTTGATTCTGCTCAAGTCTATTTGCCACTGTAGTCTGTAGAACATTTTTTTTAACGCAAATGTTGAGTATTTTCTGGTTGTAATATAATAAAGACACTGAGAAATAATTATATACGGATATTATACCACTGCTAAAACAATGGTACATCTAATCTAATGGTGGCCTAAGACTTTTGCACAGTATTGTATGTAAACCAGGTTTCTCTTATGGTAAATCATACAGGTGTGTGTCTCTCTCTCTCTCACCGGTTGGTCCCAGCATATCTGTGTTGGTACTGCAGTGTTGGGTTCTATTCTTTGGAACTTGCAGAGTGCCTCCTCCTGGATCTGCTTTAGATGTTGCTCCAGTGGCAAGTCGCCATATGTAAAAAACCTGTTCGAAGACAATCACACGCTCAGAATCAAATCTCTTGCTTCTCCATCTGACGTAGCTGATGTAGGGCTCATTGCATGAACTGATTTCATTGGTGGTGTGGGGGGAATTATTGGGAATGTCTGTGTACTACTACTAGTTTGTTGTATGTATACCTTTTATTACCATTTACTGAAACCAAAAGTGTTTGTAGCAGTTAAGGTACCGGGCTACTGAGCAGAAGATTTCCAGCACAGGTGCCATTGTTGCCAGTACACTTAACCCACAATTACTTGGACTGTATCAGTTGTAATGTCTGCTATATGCTGAATGTAGTACGCCTTGCATAGCGATGTTAGACCTTTTGTGTTGGCCGAGTTAGACTTGCAATATGATTATACATGAATGTGTGACATTATCCAAGCATCACTGTACATAGTCATTATCGGATCTTCTGTATGTCTGTGGGAGCAAGAGCTAAATGTCTATTAAGATATAATTGGCAAGTATTATTAAATTAATAAATGTTCCTGTGAAGTGGCATGTGTATGTTATTAAAACTAATACATATACAGATTTACGCTGTTTAATGACCATCAGTTCAACAAACTTGTGTGTGTGTGTGTGTATACACACACACACACTCAAAATATATATATATATATATATATATATATATATATATATATATATATATATATATATATATATATATATATACACACACATACATACATACATACATACATACATACATACACACACACACACACACACATCATATTTACAATACATCATCACTAGTTAACTTCTGAGGTCTGGATACACAACAAGCACAATATGCTTTACTGAACGTTGCATACCTGCAAATGCTTATGTTTGTCCTTTCATATCTAAGCACTGCGGTTTACATGGTAAAAACTTTCTTTAGGGTCAAACAGAAACAATTAATTTAGAAATTTAATCTTAACAAATGTTTTAGATTTAAAATTCAAATTTAAGTAAAAGCATGTATAGAGGTAAACGTAGTGTGTAACTGAATGAATGTGCATACCTTGCATTGCTGGGGTGGTAATGTATAGAGTGGAAGTGCTTGAGCTGTTCCCAGGTGAGGTCAGGTATAGCAAGTGGCTCTCCTCCTGACACCACAGAATACGTGTGATCAGGAAACAGCTTATTCTGCAGGTGCTGTGCATACACTTGCTGATTATCTGACTGTACATACACAAAGAAAAAGACCATTAACATGCTTCTTCTGAAAGCAACTGAATTTGAATGAAGAATAAAACAGTTGATGTAATATAAACACACACACACACACACACACACACACACACACACACACACACACACACACACACACACACACACACACACAGCGAGGCAAAAAAGTATTTAGTCAGCCACTGATGGTGCAAGTTCTCATACTTAGAAAGACAAGAGAGGTCTGTAATTTTCCATCATAGGTACCTTCAACAATGAGAGACCAAAATGAGAAAAAAAATCCAGGAAATCACATTGTAGGATTTTTAAAGAAGTTAATTGTAAATTATGGTGGAAAATAAGTATTTGGTCAATAACAAAAGTTCAACTCAATACTTTGTAACATAACCTTTGTTGGCAATGACAGAGGTCAAACGTGTTTGCACACACTGTAGCTGGTATTTTGGCCCATTCCTCCATGCAGATCTCCTCTAGAGCAGTGATGTTTTGGGGCAACACGGACTTTCAACTCCATCCACAAATGTTCTATGGGGCTAGGCCACTCCAGGACCTTGAAAAGCTTTTTATGGAGCCACTCCTTCGTTGCCCGAGCGGTGTGTTTGGGATCATTGTCATGCTGGAAGACCCAGCCACGTTCCATCTTCAATGCTCTCACTGATGGAAGGAGGATTTGACGTAAAATCTCACGATACATGGCCCCGTTCATTCTTTCCTTAACACGGATCAGTCGTCCTGTCCCATTTGCAGAAAAACAGCCCCAAAGCATGATGTTTCCACCCCTATGCTTCCCAGTAGGTATGGTGTTCTTGGGGTGCCACTCAGTAATCTTCTTCCTCCAAGCATGACGAGTTGAGTTTTTAACAAAAATTTCTGATATTATACCCATATTCTCCCAATCCTCTTCTGCATCATCCATATGCTCTCTGGCAAACTTCAGACGAGCCTGGACATGTACTGGCTTAAGCAGGGGGACACGCCTGGCACTGCAGGATCTGAGTCCATCTCGGTGTAGTGTGTTACTGATGGTAGCCTTTGTTACTTTGGTCCCAGCTCTCTGCAGGTCATTCATCAGGTCCCTCTGTGTAGTTCTGGGATTTTTGCTCACCGTTCTCATGATCATTTTGCCCCCTCGGGATGAAATCTTGCATGGGGCCCCAGATTGAGGGAGATTATCAATGGTCTTGTATGTCTTCCATTTTCTTACAATTGCTCCCACAGTTGATTTATTCAGACCAACCTGATTGCTTATTGTAGATTCACTCTTCCCAGCCTGGTGCAGGTCTACAATTTTCTTCCTGGTGTCAAACAGGTGCCATTAATACAGGTAACGATTGGAGAACAGAAGAGCTTCTTAAAGAAGTTGTTACAGGTCTGTGAGAGCCAGAAATCTTGCTTGTTTGGGGGTGACCAAATACTTATTTCCCACCATGATTTACAATTAAATTCTTTAAAAATCCTACATTGTGATTTCCTGGATTTTTTTTTTCATTTTGTCTCTCATAGTTGATGTGTACCTATGATGAAAATTACAGACCTCTCTTGTCTTTTTAAGTATGAGAACTTGCACAACCAGTGGCTGACTAAATATCTTTGCCCCACTGTATATACACTCTGACAAAAATAAATACATAAAAGCACCCTGACAGAAATGTCGAATTGCTGAAAAACTCGGCATGCAGTTCAGTCTCAGGCGGTAGTGTAAATGATTACAAATATGATTTCAAATTTTGATTAGACACTGGGTCTTGCGATAAGAGGATATATATAAAGAGACTTTATATAAGAGGCCCTATATAAAGTCTCTCAAAGGCTACTTTTGGTAAATGTACCACTTGGTCAGAGATCATTGACTGCTAGATATGCCTCTACGATGCACTCAAAGACATTGACAGTCTAGTTGACAGACATTGAGAGGGGGCACATCATTGGACTGAGAGAAGCAGGATGGTAGTGTTGACAAATTGCCCGGCATCTAGACCATTCTGACCTAGCTGTTAGGTGGTGTTGGAAACAGTGAGGGCAAGCACACACGTCAAACAGGCTCCAGACGGCCCAGACAGACCACCAGTAGAGAGGATCGTTTGGTAAATATTGCATAACTGAAAATTATTGTTTACTGTACGTAAAATAAAATTGTTAACCACACAGGCAAATATTTCTAATATCAAATAAAGAATTTGTAAAGCAACCACAGAAAATGAATTGGTGGAGTAACACGATCTGGATATTTCACTCACAAACGCTCCCTTCATCTCATTGAAGACCACCCCTTTAAACACGAGTGGAGATGTTGGATCTGTAGGATTCTCGTTTTCCAATCGCCAGCCTTCCTGCCTGCAATAGGCATACACACAGAGGCACACACAAACAAAATGTTAGAACTAGGGCTGTAACAATGCACTCTGCTCACGATTCGATTTTCTCATGACTATTGATTTTACATTTCACAAAAGACATTCCTAGTGTAAACAATGAAGACAATGCACAAGTTTTTTAACAATAAAACTTTAGTTCCTTGTAATTTAAATAAATGACTAGAAACATCAGGTTTAAGTTTGTAAACAAAATGCCCTGTTCTATCAGTATAATACCGCTGTACAATATTTCTTATATTCAATAGTTCTTTTTATACCATCAGTGCATTACTAATCTTAAAGACTTTGTGTGTTTGACTGACATAATCTGTCTGTGTGACTGTCTTATTGTGTTTTGTGTAGATTTGCACTGTTCAGGAGCAGCAATCCTAGTTTCATTATACAGTATAATTGTACAATGACCATAAAGGCATTATCTCAGCTTATCTTACTGTAGCTTCACCATATCTTAAATAACTGGGGGATAATATTCCTTTTTATTTCTGAAGAATAACAATTCAAAAGCGTACTTTTCTTGTGTAAAAATTTAAAGAAAAAGAAACTTTAGTCCCTGCAGTTAAAAGAAATTAGGATTCTCACTGAGATATGAGTATTATCTGAGTATTACCACACCATCTAGTGGTCAAACTGGAATTGCATTACATGGCGGCAAAATCAAGAATGTATAATCCAATTAGATGATGCATCGTCCCACCCGACTATACCCGACACCGTGCCATTTTTGCATCACGGTTCATCGTTAGAACCCTAGTTAGAACAGCGGTAGACAATATTTAAGTCCCACAGAAAGTAATGACTGAATTCTGTACCAGAAATCCAGCTCCCGAAGGCGGCATCAAGGTATACAGATAGAAGGTTGTGGAAGTCCTTGGCATTCTGAGTGGAAAATGGGTACATTGTGTAGTCGCTAGCTGAGGAGAAGAAACAGCACAGACAAAATATCATTAGTATTATACAAACATCACTGCAATGTAAAGTTCAGCAATGTTTAGTACCTAACTTGTATTCAGTATTCTGATTACTACAATGGACATATTCAAATGATCTCAGTAATTGCTGTAGTATCATAAGATTACTTCATATACACTGAAGACACAAACTGATGAGAGTTGTTACCTGTGAATGCGTTCATAAAGGTGGACAGAGAGCGATTAAGCATTTTGAAGAACGGATCTCTGCAGGGGAAGCGCTGAGAGCCACACAGAACTGTGTGTTCGAGGATGTGAGGGACACCTGTGCTGTCCATGGGCGTCGTACGAAACTGGACACTGTATGCGCACACACAAAAAAATTGGGCTTCCTTTCCGTGTGAGGACTTTAAACTGACATAATGATTACTATAGGGAAATAATGCTACACCTGCACCTCCATCTAACATTAACCTCAGTATTAGAAACAGAATTGATTCATTTTTTATTTTCTGATCAATAATTTTCTTTGTCACTTTAGATTCAAGAACAGAGTTTGTTGTTTATACTAGCTGGAGACAAAACAGCAAATAAAAAGTAAATCTGCATTTCCTGAGGGAACTACAACAGTGCTTGAAATGTGGCAAACAGAACAAATGTGGGTTCCAATACTTTTGGCCATGTGGGGGTGCATGTCACAATACTTTTGGCTGCGTGAGATTGTACATCCTAACATTTTATTATATGTGGGTTTGTGTTCCAGTACTTCTGCCCATGTGTGGGTGTACGTCCCAATACTTTTGGTCAGTGCGGGTGCGTGTCCAAATACTATTGGCAGCTTGCAGGAGCATGTCCCAAAACTTTTGGCCGCATGTGTCCCCCAATACTTTTGGCCATGTGCGGGTGCGTGTCCGTGTCCCAATCCTTTTGCCCACATGCGGATGTATCCCAGTACTTTGGCCGTGTGCAGGTGTACATCCCAATAATTTTGGCCAGTGCAGTTGCTGGCCAAATACTATTGGCAGCTTGCAGGAGCATGTCCCAAAACTTTTGGCCGCATGTGTCCCCCAATACTTTTGGCAGCGTGCGGATGTGTGCCAGTATTTTTGGCTGTGTGCAGGTGTACGCCCCAATACTTTTGACCAGTGCGGGAGCTTGTCCCAATATTTTTGGGCTTTGTGCATGTCTGTAAAGTAATTGGTAATGTGTACACCACACACTACCAATTACTTTACTATATGTGTGAGGTGTGTGTGTGTGTGTCTGTGTGTGTGTGTGTGTGTGTATTTAGCAGAAGATATACCAACAGGCCACGGAGTCTCACAGACATCGATTTCAGTTCAAATTTGAAGTTTGTTGGTTGAGATTTTAATCTGAACATTCCGTCAATGCATTTCTATTTTTATTTTTTGTAATGTTTAAACTTAAATATACTACAAACGATAAATCAGATCAACTCCAACAACAGTTAGCACACCACACAGGGTGAATAAACAACAGTGTTTGAACCGTGTCTGTTAAGTGTTAAGTCCGTTAAGTGGTTCGGGTTGTAGTAATCGCAGAAATGTGTGGAAGAATAATAAGAAGAAACTATAAAAAGAAGTATGTGAGATAACAATATAATGTACTTTTCAATCGCTGTATAATGAGGAAGATTGAAAACAGAAGTTAATTTGATTACCCCCACCCCCCAAAAAAATAAAATAAAATAAATCACACATTTACACACCTGAAAAGGTTATTAGAGTCCTCTCGGGCTGCATGCAGATACCGAGCTCCTGTGACGTCATGTTCAAGTTTAACAGCAGTCAGAAACAGGTCTGGTACCGGTGTTATCTACACAAACAGAGTTTTACAATAAATAATACATAAATCCACACAAAAATTATTCAATATCACATTCTGACATGACCACCACAGTTCCTGAGCCTAAACCACCATTGACTTTAACCCCAACTGTGGGGATAGCTGAAAAGGAGTGTCCAAGGACCCTGGAGGATCTTGTACTAATACACTAACACTGGCTAGTGCTTCCTATGCTCTCAAAACAAACCTCAGTCCTTCATAGTGTGAATTCCACAAGATGCTGAAAACCTTCTTTTGAGATTCTGCTCCACGTTGACATTATGACATTTCTGCAAGCAATTCCTGCAGATTTTGCAGGTATACTTTCATGCTGAGAATCTCACATTCTACCACATCTCAAAGGTGTTCTGGGTTATGATCGGGTGACTGGGAAGGCCACTGAAGAACACTGAACATGTTCATAAAGCCAGTTTGAGACGACTTTTGCTTTGTAACATGGTGTCACACAGTCATACTGGAAGTAGCCATTAGAAGATGGGTAGGTCATAGCCATAAGGGCCGAAGGGTCAGCAACAATACTTAATAAGCAATTCATTCAAGAGATGATTGATTGGAGGGGCAGGCTGTGACAGTGGAAAAATACTGGCCAAATTCTAACCCTACCATGTTCCTCGGCACAAAACAAGATTTGTCAGGCCAGACTGTGTTTTTCCAGTCAAAGTCTTGTTTTGGTGAGCCCATGCCCACTGCAGCATCAGCCTTATTCTTGGCAGACAGAAGAGGAACTCGATGTGGTCTTTTACTGTTGTAGCCCATCTGGCTCAAGGCTCGCCACAGTTGTACCGAGTGGTTATCTATACTACCGTAGCCTTTCTTTCAGCTCAGTCTGGCCATTTTCCATTAAGGCATTTCAATCTCTAGAGTAAACCCTGGATGAACCAGCCACCCAAATAGTACCTGAACTGTGTGGGTCTTGACCATTACAGAACAGAGTAAAGGGTACTAACAAAGTATGTAGAGAAACAGATGGACTACAGTCTGTAATTGTAGAACTACAAAGTGCACCTATATGGTTAGTGGAACTGATAAAATGGACAGTGTATAAACAAGATGTACCTAATAAAGTGATCGGTGAGTGTATGAAACAGTGTTTGGGAGGATTTTTTGATGGATGCCACTCTCTTTGTCCATTACATGAGATCTTACCTCTCGTACGGTGAAGCCATGGATCTTCTGGCCTACTACATACTGCAGAGCTCGATCAGGGGCTGAACTGCTCTTACTCCTCCATGCATCCCGGCCCAAATATCTACAGTATGACAAAATAATTTAAACTGTAAACAGACTTTCATTTAAATATGCTGTGTGGTTGCCAGGAGAAGGCATCTGTATATGCAAACATCACATATCTGAATGTCATTAGTCAACAAACATTTTACAGCCTTCAGATTATTTATATGTATGGGTCAATGACATGGCATGCATTTTCTGTGTCCAGTTATATTATCCATCCCAAAATGTTTAAGAAAGGATTTGATGACACTGATTTCTAAATAAAGACGTTTAGAACATTTGGTAAAATATGATCACTTTAACTGCATGTCAGTAACTGAAATCTTCTCAACTGCCATGCAGCTCAACTAAGGCGAAGGGATTCTTGTATTGGTATCCTTTTAGAAAAGAGTGAACAGATATTGCACTCTTACAAATAGAGGTCGGTATTGGAGAGAACTTCACGATACAAAACTCATCACCTGACATGGTTCACAATACGATTATATCACGACACAATGCAATACTATGCATATTGCGATATTATAACTTGTTTACTGAAAGTATAAAACCAGCTGAAATACAAGTTACAGTGTACAATCTGATTTGTCTTAATACATCACATCGATAATTCAGCGGACAAATTTAGGGAAAGATCCCTGTACTGTGACATCTACAGGAGCGGAGATTGTAGTTTACACCCCATTTTTTAAAAATTCCATATTTTGACCTGAAAATCTATGTTGTATAACACGAAAATAAATATCGCATTAAATTGCTGTATCAATTTTTTAGCACAGTAGTACTTATGAAGAAGACTGCAGAAAGTGACTTTTGTGGTGCTGTGACAAGCAGCCTTTCCACAAATATTTAGATAATTAGTAATTCAGAGTCATGGGTTTGCAGAGGTTCTGGAGTCTAACACAGAATGAAATGGATACATGCTGATTTCCACCTGAGCAGGACACCAGTCCATCAAAGGGTTCTGTAAACGTACCACCTGACCTTCACATTGCAAGCCCCACCTAAGATTCAAACCCAGGCCCTCAGAAACAGCTGTGTCCAGCAACTGGTTCTACCCACCGAATCACCAGAGCTGGAACACCAAACCATCAATGACTAGCAAAGGTTGCCGTTTCAGCCCAAGGAGGTGATCCCTAACTAGTCTTTCCTCCCTCAGACACAGCCAATTGTGTCCACAATTGATTTCTGACCCAGTCAGAAGACACTAATCCTTCATCAGTGGTAACAGGATGCTGCCTACAGGATGCTGGTGGCTGGGCATTTTTGGTTGATGGATTATTTTCAGTCCAGCAGTGACACTGATGTCTTTAAAAACTCCAGCAGCACTGCAGTGTCTGGTCCACTCATTACAGTACAACACACACTAACACACCACCACCACCACCACCACCACCACCACATCTGTGTCACTGCAGTGCTGAGAATGATCCACCACCCAAACAGACATGCCAACTAACACATTCGACTGGGCAGTTAATTTGATTATGCTGTTTAAAAAATGTAAACGTACACAATCTAAGCTCAAACAAATACTAATACGGTTCCAGTAAATAGATAATACACACAAAATGCAATTCATAGCGATTTTAACAACAACATCTGTAATAATAATACGTTGGGAATACAAAATTGTCACTATAAGTAATATAAATCCATCATTTATGATGGAACTGCTAAATACAAAACTGTTAAGTCATGCATATACAGCATTAATCAAGCCAAGATCCCGCAGTGATCAAACGTGGGTAACTTACCTAAGAGATCTGAGTCTTGACAAGGCTGCTTTAGATCCCCAAAACATCATTAGAGCTTTCTTCAAACCAACTCTATACGGAATAACTTAATCAGAAACATAAATTAAACTAAAGTAAACAGCGCAGCCACTTAAATCTCTCAGCCCAACAAGCATAATTGTCCTTCCATGCCGGGTAGAGTCATCACTGCGCATGCTCACAAAACAAGTGCTCGGCCTCGATACAACGCAGCTTCCGATTGGTTCATCGGATAGAAAGCCGCGCTTATAAATGGCTGTTTGGTTGAATGACTTGAAATGTTATCAAATCGTTACACCATCCCAGCAAGCAGAGGCGCATTCGCGACGCATGCAGCTAGAAGTATACGTATTTGTTTATTGAAGTATTTATTTACGTATTTGAGAAGGCGTTTGCTTATCTGGAATGTGTCTCTGAGGCGTTTCGTTTAGACGATATGACGTCGAATCAATATTTTAATTATTATCGCTCAGTAAATATTACATGTAGGCTACACTTGCAATTAAAATTATCCAAGCCGTCCGAAGAAAGTATGGATTTCTAAGTTTAAAAACTTTGCAAAGTTATAAACTTTGCAGCAGAGTTAGGACTTATTTTAAATTAAGTCTTTATTGGTTACATTATACTAGTGATGAGAATTCTGGCTCTTTTCAGAGAGCCGGTTCTTTTGGCTCGGCTCACTAAAAAGAGCAGGCTCTTTCGGCTCCCAAGTGGTTCTTTAGATTTTCTTGTAGCTTAATCTATTTTTTTAATTAATATGTTTTTTATTTATATACTCACAATGGAACACAGTAAACTGAAATACAAAAACGAAGACCCATCTCAGTTACAGGTACAGTCTGGTCTCTGATTATGTGTATTAATTGTACATTTGCAACTATATACAGGGAAACAAAACATCACTCAACAAAATATAAATAGAAATGTGCAAAAAAAGAAAAAGCAGCATCCGGGTTTTTAATGAAGATTGGCATTCAAAAAAACAAAAACAAGGATCTCATCTTTGAGGGGTTGATCCTGCTTCTCCTTTCTGTCATGATCTCACCTGTTTATGACAATAAAGTTGAATCTAATCTAATATATATATATAACAATAATAATAATAATTAAGAGATATAGATATATATTTATATATATAGATATATATATATATATATATATATATGATATATATATATATGGTGTGGTGTGTGTGTATGTGTATATATATATATACACACACACACACATATATTATATATATATATATATATATATATATATATATATTATAATATATATATATATATAGATATATATATATATATATATATTAGATTAGATTCAACTTTATTGTCATCTTTATTGTCATTACACATGTACAAGTACAACGCAACGTACATGCGTAAATGTAGTTTAGCATCTAGCCAGAAGGGCAATAAGCAGCAATGTGTCGGAATGTACAATAAATTAATAAAATATATAAATCGGCTCACAATCAGGAACCGGCTCCCGTCGTTCATTTCAAAGAGCCGGCTCTTACAACCGGATCGGTCGATCACATCACCACATTATACAGAAAATGAACAAAGTGAATGAATGATGTAGTATTTTAGAGCAGCAGGATGTTTGGTTAATACGTCCATGTCACAGTTATTCAACCTCTATGTAATATTGCTGATTTTAGTGTCACCTGAAGTTAAGACATGACTAACCCATTGGGAACTTAATAACAATCCTTAATTTGCTTCAGCTGTGATGTAACTACCATCCAGATATGTGTTCAAGTTGTGTTGCAACCACGGTGAAGTCTAAGCAGCTGTCAAAAAAGCTGAAAGAGGAGTCTGTTTCATTTCACCAAGAGTGAAATAAGTATAATAAAGTATAATAAACATCCAAGACCTTGATCAATCCTAAAGACATCATTGGGGACTGTTTGGCCATATTTGTCAGTGGTTTGTCTGGTGCAAGAAAAGTGAAGCTTATGACCAGAAGAATATTGTCCCCATGGTCAAGCATGGTGGTGAGTCAGTGATGATGTGAAGTTATTTTTGTGGTGCAGGACAGCAATCTTGACCATGTGACTGGCATCATGGTTGCCATGTCTTTCTGAACAGGAATGTTATGCCTTCTGTTTTGAACTTGATCTTTGGAGATAATTAAACTCTCCAGCAAGACAGTGATCCAAAGCACAACAAGTCAACCAAAGTTTGGTTAAAGAATCAGTCGTTGAATGTGCTTGAGTGGCCTTCTCAGTTTTGAGATTTGAATCTGATAGAAAATCTTTAATGGCATTTAAAGAAAGCAACACGGAAGCCATCAAACCTCAGTGAGATGAAAGCTTTTACACAAGAAGAATGGGCAAGGATTCTAAAACAAAGTGTTAAAACTTTGTTACCAGCTTATTAGTGGTTATTAGGGCCAACAAATGCTTAAAGTACTGAGGTTGGTGGTTGAATAATAGTGTACATGGTCATTTGTCAAGAGAACTGGATGTTTTTTACATTTAAACTCATTATGTCAATTTATCAAAATCGCTTCTATGTAACAATAGTTTTTTCTTTGCTTACTAAGATACATTGTTGTATATTTTCATTCAGTTCTACACACATGACCATATTATCTTATGAGGATAGAACTGACTTTTGATTGCAATTTTATTCAGTCATTATATGAACGATGTCTATACGATGTAATCATATTTAATTCCTCTGCCCTTCATTATCATTGGATGTTGATAAGCTGTACTGTAATCATTAAGGAAACCCATACTGAAATCATAACATTTGGTATTATTTCTATTTAGAGCCATATATTAAATCTACAAGTAAGTCAGGATGATGTAGGAATATTTTAAGTATTGAATATTGTAAATGTTTTGTTAATATGTTCAGAGGACGTTCAGAAAACTAGGAAACGAAAGTCGTAAAACGTTGCGAGACCTTGATAGCTGGGGACTTCTGAATTTTGGCAAATGATAAGTTTGCTTGCTAAACTATTATAACCTAATCACTTAACTGTAGCCAAAGCACTAGCTTTTTGCACCACAAGGGCGGTAATAAAAAGCTAACACTGTGAGAAAATTACTGTCATCAAATAATATATAAACACACACAAACGCAACGGGTAATATTAACGGTCCGTTTGATACGTTCCCTCTTCAGTCACCAGATGGCGCAAACACACAAGTTTACATTAACGCAATCGTTCATCCGTTCACTGGATCTGCTAAATGTATAAACATTTAATTCATGTTTATACATTTGGTAAACTCGTATTGTGAACAGAGAGTACAAATTATTAGAAGGATCAGTGATACAATACATAGAGTTCTTCCTAAAGCCCTTTTAACTTTTAGAAAACGTCATGATGTTGTAACAGGAAGTCAGAAATCACAGAAATGTAGCTGTTTGTGTTTATGGCGTGTTTATTTAACTTTTCTGTTGCCTTGTAGATTTTTTTGGAAAGGCAGAATTGATTTAAATAATCTGTGAGCAGCTGAATATCACATGATAAACGTCTCATTCCAACACTACTTCTTCTTCTTCTTCTTCTTCTTTCGGCTTCTCCCTTTATCAGGGGTCGCCACAGCGAGTTAAAAGTTTCCACCTCACCCTGTCCTCCACATCCTCTACTCTCACCCCAACTCCCTGCATATCTTCATTCACCACAACCATGTAACTCCTCTTTGGTCTTCCTCTCCGTCTCTTGCCTGGCAGCTCCATCTCCAACATCCTTCCTACCCAATATATCCACTATCCCTCCTCTGCACATGTCCAAAACCAATCATAAGTCTTCCCTCTCGGATTTTGTCTCCCAAATTTTCCAACCTGTGCTGTCCCTCTGATGATCTCATTCCTAATCCTGTCCACCCTAGACACTCCTAAAGAGAACCTCAACGTCATAAGTTCTGCCACCTCCAGTTCTGCTTCCTGTCTCTTTGTCAGTGCCACTGTCTCTAACCCATACAAGGCTGGTCTCACTACTCTCTTATAAATCTTTCCTTTCACTTTTGCTGCGACCCTTTTGTCACACAGCACTCCTGACACTCTTCTCCACCCACTCCATCCTGCCTGTACTCTCTTCTTTACCTCCTTTCCACACTCCCCATTTCCTTAGACAGTTGATCCCAAGTACCTGAACTCCTGGACTTCTGGACTCCGTGACCAATGATCCCTGTAGCCTGACTGTTCCACCTGCCTCCCTTTCATTTACACACATGTATTCTGTCTTACTACAGTTGACTTTCATTCCTCTCCTTTCCAGATTATACCTCCACCTCTCCAAGTTCTCTTCTACCTGTTCCCTGTTCTCACTACAGATCACAATGTCGTCTGCAAACATCATAGTCCACGGCGATACCTGTCTGACCTCATCTGTTAGTCTGTCCATCACCAGAGCAAATAAGAAGGGACTCAGGAGCGATCCTTGATGCAGTCCCACCTATACCTTGAAGCTATCTGTCACTCTTACAGCACATCTCACCTCTGTCACGCTGTTCTCATACATGTCCTGCACTAATCTAACATACTTTTCAGCCACTCGAGACTTCCTCATACACCACCACAGTTCCTCCCTTGGCACCCTGTCATAAGCTTTCTCCAAATCCACAAAGACGCAGTGTAGCTCTTTCTGACTATCTCTATACTTCTCCATCAGCAGTCTCAAAGCAAAAATCGCATCCATAGTGCTCTTCCTTGGCATGAAACCATACTGTTGTTCACACACTGTCACCTCCTGTCTGAGCCTAGCTTCCACAACTCTCTCCCAAATCTTCATTGTGTGGCTCATCAACTTTATGCCCCTGTAAGAGCCACAACTCTGTACATCACCCTTCTGCTTGAAAATCAGTACAAGTTAACTTTTCCTCCATTCCTCTGGCTACTCTCATTCACCAGAATTCCACTAATAATCTAGTCAAAAACACCACTCCCAGCTCTCCTAGACTTTTCCATACCTCAACCGGTATGTCATCAGGTCCCACTGCCTTTCCGTTCTTCATCCTTTTCAAAGCTTTCCTCACTTCTTCCTCGCTAATCTTTGCTACATCCTCTTCCACAATTTCTACACCATCCAGCCTTCTTTCCCTTTAATTTTCTACATTCATCAACTCCTCAAAATACTAATTCCATCTTTCCCTCACCCTCTTTTCACCTGTCAGTACATTTCCATTTTTATCCTTGATCACCCTGACATGCTGCACATCCTTTCCAGCTCTATCTCTCTGTCTCGCCAGCAGATACAACTCCTTCTCTCCTTCCTTACTGTATAACCTTTCATATAACTCATCGTAGGCCTTCTGCTTGGTATTTGCTACCTCCCTCTTTGCCCTTTGCCGCATCTCCTTGTACTCCTGCCTACTCTCATTAGTCCTGTCCCTGTCCCATTTCTTCTTTGCTGACCTCTTTCTCTGAATAACCTCCTGCACTTCCTCGTTCCACCACCAGGTTTCCTTTTCATCCTTTGCCTGTCCAGAAGACACACCCAGTACCTTTCTACCTGTCTGTCTAATTACTGTTGCTGCTACTACCCAGTCATCTGGGAGCTCTTTCCTATCATCCAAAGCCTTTCTCAGCTCGTCTCTGAACTCCTCACAACATTCTTCCCTTTCTCAACTTCCACCATTTGGTCCCCTGTTCCTTTGTGGTCCTGTTGGTCCTTTGTCCTCTTCCTCTTTCTAACCACCAGAGCCATCCTGCACACCACCATCCGATGCTGCCTAGCTACACTCTCCCCTGCCACTACCTTATCACCAATCTCTTTTAAGCAACCTCTTCTACATAGGATGTAGTCTGCCTGTGTGCTCCTCCCTCCACTCTTATAGGTCACCCTATGCTCCTCTTTCTTTTGGAAATATGTGTTAACTACAGCCATTTCCATCCTCTTTGCAAAATCCACCACCATCTGTCCTTATAGGTTCTTATCCTTAACACCAAACCTGCCCATCACTTCCTTATCTCCTTTATTATCTTCACCAACATGACCCTTGAAATCTGCACCAATCACCAGTCTCTCCTCCCTGGGAATGCTCTCAACCACTTAATCTAACTCCCCCCAGAATCTCTCTTTCTCCTATAATTCACAGCCAACTTGTGGTGCATAGCCACTAACAACATTCACCATTACACCCTCAATTTCCAGCTTCAGACATATTATCCTATCTGACACCCTTTTCACCTCAACGACATTCTTTACATAGTCCTCCTTCAGGACCACACCAACTCCATTTCTCTTCCTATCCACACCATGGTGAAACGTTTAAACCCTGCACCAATGCACGAGCCTTGCTACCCTTCCACTGTGTCCTCCTGCACCACAAAAACATTCGGACCTTTCTCCTCTGCATCATATCAGCCAGCTCTCTACCTTTCCCTGTCATCGTCCCTACATTTAGGGTTGCTACCCTCAGTGCTATAATCTTTCCGCTCCTGATTTCTCTCTGTCTCCTCACACGCTTCCCTCCTCTTCGTCTTCGGCAAACAGTAGTCCAATTTCCGCTGGTGCCCTGTTTGCTACCAGTACCAGTGGCGGTCGTTGTTAACCCGGGCCGCGACCGATCCGGTATGGTGAAATTATTATGAACTCGCATACTTTATTTGGCAAATGTTTTACACCGGATGTCCTTCCTGACGCAACCCTCACCATTTATCCGGGCTTGGGACCAGCACTAGAAATACCCTGTCTGAGCAAACTAGCGGCTGGTTTCATGCCAACACTACTGTAATTAATATACTGGTCTTGAGTTACTGCTGTAACAGGATTCAGTGTTCTTGGGAGACTTGACACCAGATTTTGGATAATAACTGTGGGGATTTGCTTCCATTAAGTCACAAGTATGTCATGAAGATATGAGTCAAAAAGTTAATAAATGATAAGGTATGATCATATTCAGAGGTCCAAGTCAGGTTTCTGTGCAGTCCACTCACAGAATGCTATTTATCATATTACGTAGCTCTAAGTTTTTTCATCACTGAAACTAAAGGAGGGTGGCAAGTTGGCACTGTGATTGGCCACACAACTCCAGAGATGGCAATCTGCAAATTATGTTGGGAATTGGTTGCTGTTAAAGACAGATCACCAACTAACATATTTCACCATCTGCAAATTAACCACTGTGCAGAATCTGAAGATTATGACAAACATTGTTGATGAAATGCAGATGTACTGCTTGACCATAAATCTGTTGCTGAGGCAAAATGTGAAACCTTCTGAAGTTTATGCATCGTCTAATTATTGTTATCAGTAAAATCCCAGAAAATATTGAGTTATCAGCCCTAGTTGGCATTATACTCTTAGACCCTTTTGTCTCTCCAGTCATCTACCAAAACCAAAGCTGGTCATCAGAATTTCAGATGGTGAAAAGTGATGTATCCTTTTTAAGTCTGTCTTCTGCCATGAAAACTGAATACATGAAGCGCTTCAGTCTGTGTGCTGATGTATAAGTGATGGGCACTGTGGAACGTGGTAATGGTACATAGTAACAAAGCACATTTGGGGATGTTTGTTCTTTGCTGAAATAAATAAAAAATGTTTCAAACACTTTAACTTGACAACATTTTCACGTAATTACTTTTACACTGATTACTTTAGATTTAGGATTAGAGTGAGGTGAGTGAGTTGGGCCGACAAACTGAAGCTGCCATGTGTATTACCAGCATTTTATCCAAATGGGATATTTGTTAATTTGTAAAGAGTTGCTGCCTATTCACTTAAAAAATATAGTAGAAATATTTTTGTTTGCTTAACAGTTCACAAGAAAGCTTTTAATCGTCATACTGACTTTTCATGATTACAAAATATCTTTCAGAGTCCACCTTCAATATTGTGAAAGATCTTGCCACTTTTCCACTATTATGAAATATCAATTACTTTTCTTTCATGTTCTTGCTAGCTCTGGGCAATATACCGGTTCAGCTGGTACACGGGTGTTAATTTCCCGTATGGTATGCATTTTTCATATCCCTCCATACCAGTGCATAGCAGAAACACAGATCTAACAAATAGGCAGCAAATTAAACTACAACCTGTCTCATATATACTCATAGATTCTGTGCCCATCAACTTTTGTTATTGACCAAATACTTATTTTCCACCATAATTTACAATTAAATTCTTTAAAAATCCTATAATGTGAACAATATATACAAACCGGATTCCAAAAAAGTTGGGACACTAAACAAATTGTGAATAAAAACTGAATGCAATGATGTGGAGGTGCCAACATCTAATATTTCACTCAGAATAGAACACAAATCACAGATCAGAAGTTTAAACTGAGAGAATGTATCATTTTAAGGGAAAAATATGTTGTTTCAAAATTTCATGGCATCAACAAATCCCAAAAAAGTTGGGACAAGGCCAGTTTTACCACTGTGTGGCGTCCCCCCTTTTCTTACAACACTCAACAGACCTCTGGGGACAGAGGAGACCAGTTTCTCAAGTTTAGGAATAGGAATGCTCTCCCATTCATGTCTAAT